>NMRA01000061.1:931399-964588 GCA_002633005.1 Phoronis australis | reverse complement strand
AAATTAAAGTAGCCTGTGAACAATACTTTTGGCAGCCACCAGGTGTCTCTGTTCACCATGTGTCTATAATTTCAATGAACATTTTTTCAATTATAAGGATCTATGAATCTCAAACTGTCTCCACAAACTCTTTTATACTTCTATGTCAAGTGAATATTGGAACTTGTTTATCTTACTCCTCATACTTTTTATTTAAAAATCATCAATTTTCTTATATGTGTTAACACCAGTTTAGTGTTGCATAACTTTTCAATTCAATAGGACTGCAGACAAGCACTTGGCTCAAATCAAGTTGCCCATGACTTGATTAATGGCTTAGTGAACATATTGCACTCTGTTCACTGGCAATATGGGCTTTTTTGTATTGGGATAAGTTGGGATATATGCCAATCGCATTTTTTGAGTTTTGATTTCTTTGGAGATGTGTTGGCTGAATTAACCAACCTGTCAACGTTAACAGATCAAAAAATACCACCCATTTTTAATGCATCACTTCTTACAGGACCGACCACCCATAATTTGATTTTTTTTCTGAAGACCACCACCCATGAATTTTTATTTCTACTGCCGTCCCCCCCCCTCCCACACGGATTTTACTGGAACAGCCCTTAGACAGTCTTCTTCTGTATGGCATTACAATGTTAGCATGTGAACACATTTAAACAGTCTTTCTCTGTATTGCATTACAGTGTCAGCATGTGAAATCTTAAACAGTCTTCCTCTATACCGTCTTACAATGTCAGCATGGAACACACTTAGACAGTCTTCCTCTAATGACATTACAATGTTAGCATGTGAACACACTTAAACAGTCTTTCACTTTATTGCATTACAGTGTCAGTATGTGAACACACTTAGACAGTTATTAATGCAGTTAGCAATAGTAGCAATTGGTTACTTGTATGAAAGACTTTCTTCGGAGTTCATTAGAATCATTTTCACAAGTGCACAGACTTGCCCTAGAGCAAGTTACTCCTGGAATGAGTTGTCGCTAGGCTTGAAAACTGTGTGGACACTGTTTAAACTTGTCCAACTTAACCCACGTGTGACAAATTCACTTTATTGAGGAAAGGTAACTTGTTCTCGGTAAACTTGTGTCACTTCTAGTCAATTTGGCCACAAAACTGGGGTAAGGTGAAAGTAATTACCAGATTCCTATTTGCGTCAGATGGCCATTGTCGTATACAAAGCGACAACGTCCGCCTTACTCCAGTTATCGGATGTTTGTGTGTGTGTGTGTGTGTGTGTGTGCGCGCGCGCGCGTGCACGTGTGTGTGTGTGGACGCTCCACTTAAAAGTGGGATAAGTTGCAGTAGTGCAAGTTGTTCTAGGGTAGACTGTGTGTAGGAAACACTATCATGACAATGTTGTCTTTGTTGTTATCCTAGCCTGAAACCTTCCAAACTACCTGGCCCTGACTTTTCCTATGAGAAGGTTGGTGACAAACATCGTACACGTATACGATCTGCGCCACAGCGAGCCGCAAGCTTCGATGTCGACTTCACTCCTCAGAAGCAGGTAAAAGCGCCTATCAGTCGAGCACAGCCGGCGCGTCTTGGTAAAGAGTCGGCGATGACGACACCGACAAAAATAGCGTCATCGTCGTCAACGAGAGAAGCTCGGGAACACCTGACAGAACAGGTGTCAAAGACCAAGTCTGTGTTTAAGAAACCCAGTGACAAGGTAGGTTGATTTGGTGACAGCAACCACGCCTGCCTCACTCTGAATAAAGCTCAATTTCAAAACCTGGGGGAAATGTAGTTGAAGTTTCTCTTTGTATAATGAATTATGTCCCTTATTTGGGAGCCAATGTCGGAATTTAGTTACAAAGGTGTGCTGTTTCAAATACCATGTTTTCTATTGTTCAGTGTTGAGTTTGACTTAATTTTAAACAAATGTTGTTTTAATGTTTCATGTTTACACTTTGCTTTATGTTTTCTGCAAAATGCTAGTCGTCACCTCAAAATGTGCTTTTCTCAACAACAACTGTAGACTCTGTGTTGACCTTTACAGACCTCAAGTTCAGTTATCAAAAAGTCATCTGCTGCAGTTGGTAAACAAAAATCTCGTGTAGCTGCTGCAGCCAAACAGCAGCGATCTAAAGACATACTCGCTGAACAGGTAAAAAGTCTAGATATGGTCACATGGCATGGTAGACTTAGACTGGTGCAAATGTAAATAACAATCCATGCACATAAATAATGAGCATTTAATTAACCCAAGTTCCTATGTGGGGACCTGCACCACTCTCAGAATTCCGGCCTATAAGTCAAGCCTTTGTACATCATGGCTTCTCTGGTATGGGCCTACAAAGGTCATTGTGGGTGAAAAGTTACGATAGTTGTTTTGCACAGATTGGGAGCTAACATTTGTACAAGACGTTTGTTCACAAAGACAGGTGCTTCCAAGGAGATGTTGGCGATATAAAGCGGGTGCAGGAGTTGGGCTGAGTACCGAGCGTTTAAAAATGAAAATTTGGGGGTGGCATTAAGATGAACATTTAACCCGATGAATGTGATAATTAAAGGTTGTTAATTATCCATAGCGGTAGCAACAGTATCACCTGACATCTAGTGGCTGTATTGCGTCGTTTTCACAGGTTGCCAACGCAGTGATCACTGGCGACATCTTGGTATCTGGAGGAAGTTCTCGCTCCACTTCACCCAGTAGTGGTCCAGATGAAGTCAACCTGCGTGACCCCCTGGCTGGACTAGGTAATGACGTGCACGATGGAGCTCCGTCACTCTTGATGTAACACTTTGCCAGATATTGTTTTGACAGTCTAGTCTCTCTATGAAAAATGTGGGTATGGCTGTGAAAAAACATTGAGGGAAAATTCCGGAGTTTAGGCAATTACAAAATTCTATTATTGCATATTGTAAAGTTGATAAACCTCTTCTCGTAGAAAATTTATAGCTAGAGAGGTATTTGCGACGATAGAGAGATTTTGTATCGGTTCCGAATGATCAGTTCTGTTGCTTGTGTTTCATCGTTGCTGCTTTTAATATATAAGGCAATACACTTGGGTATCATGTGTATAGTTATGTTTTTGTGTTGAACTAAAAAAATGTTTCAATGATGGCTGTGTCAAAAGACTCTCCATGCATTACCGTGGAGACCACTTTCTAATATATCGAGGGAGTGTCTCGACTGATGCCTTGCATTTAGGCATTTGTGCGTAAATGTCAACCAGTGCGAATTAGGCGAATGCGCCTTTTTGTGAAATACTTGTCATAAGTAAGTCTGAGGAATGTGTTTCTAAAACATTGTGTGCGTCAAGCATAAAAACATACAGTGGATGACATGTACATGTGCAAGGTTTCTATGAAGTAGTGTTTAATGCTATTTAGGAGCGTCTGCATTTGAGCACCGTGATAAGTTGGCGAGAACACCTGCTGAGAAGAATACACTCAAGCCAACTTGGAGAGAGACACTTCTTCATGACGAGCTGAGCGCTAGAGAACGAGTCGCTCGTGAAATATTCACACCTAGAGACTCGGGTATGTAGAGGGAACACATGGTGTGCATGGGTAGTTCTTAGAGTGTGCCTCTGTCATTGGTGCAAAAAGTTTCATTGGAGTGCATAATTTTGATAGAGTTTTGCCAGACTGCCTGGTAAACTTCTTGCCAGAATTATTTGCAGTTTAGTTGAACTTTTGTCACAATAATGTTTAATGTATATTTCAATTTTCTTTCTGAGTTTAAGATAAAGTTATTATGCCTAGCGAGTAATTCTTTCTTCGTGAATGGACTTGCTGCATTAAGTTGTCAAGATTTGTACAACGTGCATGGATTGACACCTGTCAACAGATTCTAACGAAAGATTACCACGAGTTGCGAACTGATCGGACTGCCTCTGTGGCCCCTAGTGGCAATTTTAGTTTTATGTTTGCCTCTGTATCTTCCGAGTTCATTGATAGGTTTTCAAGAAATTTGTTAAATAAGTGTCTATTAAGAAGGTGGTAATGAATTGCTGTTTTTGTACAGGTTTAACATATTTTGTGCCAACTAGTGGACATTTTTTATCATTTTCGAGACCGTTTTTTTTGACGTTCGGCATCTCTGCCAAACCGCTCCAAGGATCATTGTGAAAACAAGCTTCACGAGGTCATCATTGCGATACATTCAATTTACTGAGTACTCAAATTCAATATACTCGCTGAGTTTATGTTCACGGCTTTGTTTTTGCAGTAGAAGAAAACATCATCACAGTTGGTGAAACGGAGGCGGACATCTCGTTTGTCAACGCATCACACCACAGCTGTGCTGGTGAAGGTTCCAGTCATTACCAATCTGGCCGTGATCACGGAGGGACTCTTGACGCGAGTGTTACACTCGATTTTAAATCTGACGCTGATGTCAACAAGTCAAGACTGCATGGAGGGGACCAAGGGTCAACATTCACCAAGCCCGACTTAAATTTCACTTCAGACATTAACAACCTGGGAATTGACTTGGACTATGACGCAAACGATTCACATTTGAAACTGGATAATGACAGAGTCGCGTTGTTGACGGATTCTCCCGATGTCGACGGTAGAAAGGAAGGTGATCGTTTCGTCGTTCCTGAGGATATGTCACGCAAGACACCGTTAGAGTCCGTGAGACCATTCAAAAGATATGACGTGTTTGATACGCCATCGGGTCTTCAGGTCGGTCATCCCATTTCAACACCGTCTAGAAGTGTCAACAGAAGTGGTAAGGCTGTTTTTCAATTTTTATTTTCCGTTTTCCCCTTACCTGCACCATACTAATTGGATCAACCCGTAGTTGAGTAAACGGAAATTGCCTGGCCTGGTATTGGAATTGCAATCTTCACAATAGATGGTGCCACATGACAACAGAAAAATATTAAGAAATAATATCAATGACCAGATAATTAATATTAATCAATTTCTCAACGAAACACTAATGTGAATTCGTTAGTTTGGTACGATTTTATTTTTCTTCCCTTCGTGGTTAGGTGCACTGCTCATTCATGAATGAATTTAACATTGACAGCTAAACAGTGGTGAAGTACACATTCGAATAACTTAAGTATGTATTATTAGTTTACCAGTAAACTATATTTTAAAATCTTTGATGATTACAGAATATTGCATTTTTATCAGGAGTCGTAATTTTTTATGAAATTGGTTGTTTTTTGCTACGGACACAATTTCTTGTACACTGTTTCTCCCTGTTATTACTGTGCTTGGGACTATCTGATATGGTTTAGAGCCTTAACGCTCGACTGTCATGATCAAGACTTTGTTTTTTCCACGGAATGTTGACATCTTCATTTTTGCTCTTTCCTGTTTCCAGAGTCCGCTAGGCCAGGGGTCATGGAGAGTAGGTTGAAAACAAAATCGCCGCCTTCAGGTTTTCTCAGCCCTCGGCGACGCACAGTGCATGAACAGCCAGGAGCCAGCAGGGTAGCAGGTCATGACATCATCCAGGGTGTGGTTCAGGAATTGTCTCCCCTGAAACTTGATGAAAATGAAGACAGTGCCGTCTTACTGCAGAACATTAGCCTGGACTTTCTTAATGCTCGCACACCCGATGTGGATAGGAGTCTGCAGCGGGGTGAAGTCTCTTCGGTGTCAGAGCTGAGGACTTGTTTAAGAGGTGGGGGTAAAGGTCATGAAAAATTGAAGCGCCTTGATAACAGCTTAAATGTATCACATGATCAGGAGTCTCATCACAGAGCAGACGTTAGTTTTGATAGAAAAGACGAAGTTTCAGCAAGTGAGAATACTCGAGTTAAAGAATGTTGGGTAGAGAAGTCTGACGTGGAGGTCAAAAGCAAACATGACATTGGTGGCTTTGATCTCGGGGATGTGTCACCACCATTGGTTGAACTGAAGTCTCAAGGAACGAAGCGGTCGAAAGATGGTTCTGACTCGGAGAGGTCGATCACAGCTGACGACATCATCTCGCGCTATAAGAAACTAAAACTTAATTCTGCCCGAAGCGAAGATATATTAGAAAGTGAAGACACAGAACATAGTGCGTCTGTTAACTCTCTCCGGGACAGATTCAAAGATTTGACAGTGGGGGGTAGTTGGAATAGTAAATTTCTTGACAGCCGGTTTCTGACAAGGAGTCCGGAAAAGGGAGAATATGGAAAAGAATTAGATGGAGAGCCCGCAAGTTTGCCAGGTCGGGATGGAAACGGAAACATCGAAAAACCCAGCGACAGAGCTCCTGTTGGTCAAGAGAGGAGGTTTAAACTTGACCTCGATGCCTTGGGATCTCCAGCTGTTTCTCCTCCTGCAGCGTCTGTGCCTCATGAACACACGCGAACGTCAGACATGCCTGGACGGTTAGCACAGTCACCGCGACTGAGCACAGAGCCAGGTTTTCCCAACAGAGGCCAGAGTCATTCCTCATACATATTCAAGGCAGACGGAAGAATGTCAAAAGAACATTTGCCACGACACACCAATGCTGATTTCTTCAGTATGTATAACATGTTATTTATTAACATTATTAGGCTGAATGACTTTTACATGTACTTGTTTTTTCTGAAACCAAAGTGTAATTGAAGGTTTTCGCTTCCATCAAATCAATCATGAAATTGAGGTTATTTACTGGGCAAGTATGGCCAGCTTGCAGTGAAAATTGTAAATGTTTTAGTATCATTGCTGAAGTGAAGGTCTACGTCAATATTGTACAAAGCACTAGCAATTGGTCTCACAAATTGTTCATCGTTTTTCAGCCTTACTAATTGTGATAACTTTAGTGTATTATTTCCTTCCCCCTACCTAAGCCAGTTAGTGTTAAATCTGTTACATGTACACAGAGAAGCAAGTTCCAAACCTGACATTCATCGTAGTTTTGATGGGAGTTACTGCTTATGTTTTCATAACCTTGTCTTCTTAATATTAAAAACGTTCTTTTCCCATTTCATATTTTTTTCAACACTACTTTATAACCATGAAGACCCAGTTATTAAAATATACAGGGGGTGATAAGCCAAGCATTTCAGTTCGTATTTATAGGCTTCTTTTTGCTTCTGCTCAATTTGATCTCGTTTTTTGCAGAAGTGCTCGATTCAACTGACGACTTCACTACTCTAGACAACATACCAGGTCTACTTGGTAGGTTTCCCCATTTTCTTTTGTAATTTGTTAGTTTTCACGTTACTTGTTTTACACACCTACTGTCGAGCTCTTTTCCTGTATCTTTCTTCAGCCCCAAGATGCTTTGTGTTTGTTGCTGTGTATCTGCACTCTCCTCCAATTCTGCCAATAATTTGTCTCTTAAAGTTACTCTTTCCGCCTGAGTCAAGTAAGAACACTTCCAAAGAAAAAGAATTTGGCGGTAACCCAATCCACTTTATAGTTGATCCTTAGTGAACCTCTTTCGAGACGTATTAGTGGAGGTTTTCAAAATAACCCGTATGAAATATGAAATTTTTAAAACAATTCTATTATTTCTGGTGGTGGTTCATCAAAGTGGCTGCCACATTGAAATGGCATTGAAGTTCACTTTTGATGAAGTGCAAATACATGCAGAACTCTTTGTGTGTTCAAAACTGGTAAAAATAATGGAAAGGGATATTTTAAACATAACTGTATGTGGTAGTTTACTAGAGCGATTGAGGTCAGATCAGTCACCGATTCAAATAGGTCAGGTACTCAACTGAGCTCTCCACCAACAGAGTCACTAAAAAGAAGAATTTCGTAGAACTTTGCCTGTGAAGACGGGTCTTACTGATATTTTTCATTTCATGTTTTTAGATTACGTCTTCTATGTTTTTCATTTGCTTCTTCAGTTAGCTAACAGATTTTTGCCTTGCAAAATCTGCCATTCTTGGCACTGCTTGTAGTCTACATAAAACTTGTGTATAAAATGTAATCTTTATTGGAACTGGACCATTGTAAACGGTATTACGAAATAATAGGTTCATGTGTCATTTCTGTTATGAAATAAATTCTCACGTGTCCGTCATATTGTGAGGTAAAGTGAAGAGTGATCGTGATATTTTTACGGCTGCAGACCTGGATGGTGATGACTCCATTTTACTTGCCAACTCGCCTCTTTCGCAACGGAAAAGGGACACCAATCGTANTGGGTAGAGAAGTCTGACGTGGAGGTCAAAAGCAAACATGACGTTGGTGGCTTTGATCTCGGGGATGTGTCACCACCATTGGTTGAACTGAAGTCTCAAGGAACGAAGCGGTCGAAAGATGGTTCTGACTCGGAGAGGTCGATCACAGCTGACGACATCATCTCGCGCTATAAGAAACTAAAACTTAATTCTGCCCGAAGCGAAGATATATTAGAAAGTGAAGACACAGAACATAGTGCGTCTGTTAACTCTCTCCGGGACAGATTCAAAGATTTGACAGTGGGGGGTAGTTGGAATAGTAAATTTCTTGACAGTCGGTTTCTGACAAGGAGTCCGGAAAAGGGAGAATATGGAAAAGAATTAGATGGAGAGCCCGCAAGTTTGCCAGGTCGGGATGGAAACGGAAACATCGAAAAACCCAGCGACAGAGCTCCTGTTGGTCAAGAGAGGAGGTTTAAACTTGACCTCGATGCCCTGGGATCTCCAGCTGTTTCTTCTCCTGCAGCGTCTGTGCCTCATGAACACACGCGAACGTCAGACATGCCCGGACGGTTAGCACAGTCACCACGACTGAGCACAGAGCCAGGTTTTCCCAACAGAGGCCAGAGTCATTCCTCACACATATTCAAGGCAGACGGAAGAATGTCAAAAGAACATTTGCCACGACACACCAATGCTGATTTCTTCAGTATGTATAGCATGTTATTTATTAACATTATTAAGCTGAATGTCTTTTACATGTGCTTGTTTTTTCTGAAACCAAAGTGTAATTGAAGGTTTTTGCCTCCATCAAATCAATCATGAAATTGAGGTCATTTACTGGGCGAGTATGGCCAGCTTGCAGTGAAAATTGTAAATGTTTTAGTATCATTACTGAAGTGAAGGTCTATGTCAATATTGTACAAAGCACTAGCAATTGGTCTCACAAATTGTTCATCGTTTTTCAGCCTTAATAATTGTGATAACTTTAGTGTATTATTTCCTTCCCCCTACAGTGTACCTAAGCCAGTTAGTGTTAAATCTGTTAAATGTACACAGAGAAGCAAGTTCCAAACCTGACATTCATCGTAGTTTTGATGGGAGTTACTGCTTATGTTTTCATAACCATGTCTTAATATTAAAAACGTTCTTTTCCCCCATTTCATATCTTTTTAAACACTACTTTATAACCATGAAGACCCAGTTATTAAAATATACAGGGGGTGATAAGCAAACATTTCAGTTCGTATTTATAGGCTTCTTTTTGCTTCTGCTCAATTTGATCTCGTCTTTGCAGAAGTGCTCGATTCAACTGACGACTTTACTACTCTAGACAACATACCAGGTCTACTTGGTAGGTTTCCCCATTTTCTTTTGTAATTTGTTAGTTTTCACGTTACTTGTTTTACACACCTACTGTCGAGCTCTTTTCCTGTATCTTTCTTCAGCCCCAAGATGCTTTGTGTTTGCTGCGGTGTATCTGCACCCTCTTCCAATTCTCCAATAATTTGTCTCTTAAAGTTACTCTTTCCGCCTGTGTCAAGTAAGAACACTTCCAAAGACAAAGAATTTGGCGGTAACCCAATCCACTTTAGTTGATCCCTAGTGAACCTCTTTCGAGACGTATTATTGGAGGTTTTCAAAATAACCCGTATGAAATATGAAATTTTTAAAACGATTCTATTATTTCTGGTGGTGGTTCATCAAAGTGGCTGCCACATTGAAATGGCATTGAAGTTCACTTTTGATGAAGTGCAAATACACGCAGAACTCTTTGTGTGTTCAAAACTGGTAAAAATAATGGAAAGGGATATTTTCAACATAACTGTATGTGGTAGTTTACTTGAGCGATTGAGGTCAAATCAGTCACCGATTCAAATAGGTGAGGTACTCCACTGAGCTCTCCACCAAACAGAGTGACTAAAAAGAAGAATTTCGTAGAACTTTGCTCGTGAAGACGGGTCTTACTGATATTTTTCATTTCATGTTTTTAGATTACGTCTTCTATGTTTTTCATTTGCTTCTTCAGTTAGCTAACAGATTTTCGCCTTGCAAAATCTGCCATTCTTGGCACTGCTTGTAGTCTACATAAAACTTGTCTATAAAATGTAATCTTTATTGGAACTGGACCATTCTAAACCGTGTTACGAAATAATAGGTTCACGTGTCATTACTGTTATGAAATAAATTCTCACGTGTCCGTCAGAGATAAATTGAAGAGTGATCGTGATATTTTTACGGCTGCAGACCTGGATGGTGATGACTCCATTTTACTTGCCAACTCGCCTCTTTCGCAGCGGAAAAGGGACACCAACCGTAGTATTCTCACCTCGGATAAAAGGAGGCAGCACCGAAGTAGGTTGGACTTTTCGGATATTGAAGGTGAGAAAGATGCCATTCGCACAGGTTGTATGGTTTCAGGGTATATACAAATTGAAAGCATTCTTAATGGAGATAGGCCTTGTCCAATTTTTTTCAACCAACATTTTGAAGGACGTTGCATAAAGCAAAACTTTCATATGAATCTGATAGCCATTTCTAAAATTTGAAGTTCATTCCAAAATTAGCCAAATCTAGACATTTTTTCTTAGGGTCCTTCTTAACCTTAATTATTGTAACACCCTGGACAATAATCTGGCTGGCTGAATATTGTTCAATGCTCAGGTAGCTCTGTATGTCTTTTGCAGGTGAGACCAATGGGTCAGGTGGGGACTTCAATGTCGATCCAGAGACAGACACGCTCATTGATATATAGAGAGCCCAACCATCTCTGCATAGGTAGCTCATTCTCGCCCAGTCATAATGCGAGTTAAAACTGCTCTTCCATGCTGGTTAAAGTTTGTAGGACCTTATTGACATGTCTGCGTAGTCAGCCAAATATCTGCTTGTATAAAGCTATAGATTTTGACTCGGTATGTTTTTATTTTGTGGTCACGTGACCGTGTCTTTGTAGCAAATTTTGCAAAAACGAAAGGGACTTGGATAGCAAAACAACGATGTCCGTGTGATTAAAATCGTAAAATTTTTACTTTTTGATAGCCCCTCGTGGAAAGGAAGAACATTTTAAAAATAATTCCTAATAGCGTTTTGGAGAACTATGCATAAAGCATGGTCTCTTAAAGTTGCATATGGCTCTGACCAGCCATTTCTGAGATATGGTGTTCTGAAGTTAGTCAAATTTGGATATGTTTCTAGGCTGCTACATAACCTTAAGTCGATAAATAAGAAGATAACTGAACTGGATTTTTTGTCAGGTTGGTATCAATCTCAACGTTCTGTTCAATTTTTGTGATAGCGTGCTACTGGACAGATCTGGCAAATGTTTTCAAGGGTTTTCCATCCCTGTGACATTATGGATTCCTGGATTCATGTATGTTCTCTGTGACAACAATGGAAGGTGTTATACAAAAATTGACCGGCTCAGTTTTATTTTTGCCATGTGTTCTCTTTCACTCTGTATGCTAGGATGTTTTCAAAAAAGTTGACGAATTTTGAGTGGCTTCATCGATGTTATGACAGAAACCCAGAAGGAAATCAGACGAAGGATAACCTTTAAATGATTTAAAAATTTTGGTTTGTAGTTTTGCTTTATTTCAGTCGATGAGAAGGGTCTTTTTGAAAACTACTGTAACCATGGTTACGTGCATTACAGTCACCCTGTGTCATACTTGCATGTAATCTTTTACGAAAGTGGAATATGGAATTCTTAAATTTGGGATAGAAATAATTGCTAAAATTGACATATTTCTATTTTTCAGAGGCTTTCCAAATTGGTATAAATCATCAAAATTTTACCAAATGTTGAATTGATAACTATGCTGCACAAACCTTGGTAAAAGAGGTCACGAATAGTTGTTTGTAGATTAATTTTGACAAAATGAAATTTCACCTGTTCGACATATTGTGTCCCAGACTCGGGAATTCTTACCGTGTTGTCCATTGGAAAATGTTGTAGTCTTTTTAATTTTGCTGGAACTTAAAGGTTGCAGTGGATAATGAAGTGTTGGATATATTAATTATTTTAAGGTCACAATGTACATATGTAGGAGTAAATGTCGCGTTTTTAATCTAAATGTGCCAAAGTGTGGTGGTGTGGTTTCAAGAAATATAATTATTTATTCTCCCTTGGAGTGTTCTGGTACTTTGAAACTTTGATTTCAAGGAGTGCTTACTTGATAATGATTAAACACTTTTAGACTTGATTTTGTAGCCATCCCCATTGCTTGAACTTCTTTTGTTTTAAAGCCCCTTTGTTGTTCATCAAAGAAACATTAACTTTTTAATTAAGGCATTTAAGGTGGGACGCTACAAACGATTTTACCATTTTTGATGTTATTTTGACAATTTGAGATTTTCTCAATTTTGATCCTTATAATCATCCTAAATCAATATTCTGTGGTCCAAGAAGTGATAAAACTAACCCTTTTTATTGAATTCCTAGGTTTTTCAAACGTACCCTTCCAAAAAATTTTGGTTTGAACGCATTTAGTCTCCTAAAGAGAAAAATAGGTAATACACCCCCTACTTGGCATGTGTATGTAAAAAGGCTACTGAATGCAATGGTGCATGTTAGAAGTTTGTAATATCTATGGTTTCTGAGTTTTGTCATGATTAGTGGAGATAACCGGGTTCTGAAAAAATGTGATGAATTCTGCAACTCTCAGATAGTTGTTGAAAATTGTTTTCATTGATGAAAATGTCACTATTGCGTTGAATAGCCTTCTAACAACATAATAAACCTCTGAACATGTTAAAAAACGAAAAAGAAAAAAAAATCTGTTGGGGGCAAATTGCGAAGTTTAATTTTCAGCTTTTCACTCCTAGTCTTGACCCCATTTATCACAACAACAGCAAAAGGTGTTTTTAAGCTCATCTTGGTAGAATGTAAACACAGTCCAAATTTCAAAGAATTATCTTTATCGGTTTTTATTTAACGAGAATTTGAAAAATCAGCGTAGCGTCCCAACTTAATGTGGAAATTTGGTCTGGCACTTTAAATTATTTTAAATACGAAAAATTTCATATAGAAATTTACGTAACCATCAGTGGTGGATTTAGAGGGGGGCCAATGGGGCCATGGCCCCCCCTAAAATTCTCCCAGATTCCATTTGGCAATACGGGAGTGCGAATGTCTATCGGGCAAAATCCTGGCTAATACTCTGCCATGGCCCCCCTAACTCAAAATCCTGGATCCGCCCGTGACCATACTATGCACCTTTGTTATAACCTCAACGAAGGAGTATCAGAGTTTTCTTTTAGAAAGACTCGTCTTTAGATAATATACTCAGCCAGGCTATTTAATGAAAAATCTGGAGTTAGACCCTCCCTGGGTGAACATCTGGGGAAAATATGCAAGAAAATGTCGTGTGAAAGTTTAATTTGTGCACTGGCTGTAGTATTGATACACCCGAGCATATATCTCTAACTTCCAGGCGTATATTTGACTTTTGATCCCTCGACTGATATTTTTTCAAATGTACACCCGAGCTCTTCTGCAAAAAATGATACAAATTTTCAAAGAAAACATACAAGACGCAAAATGGCCATCTATTGTCTTTTTTGCTTTAACCATGAATTGCTAGCAAGTCTTCTCTTCCAATTCACTTCTCGGCTTGAGAAAACATTTTTTTCAAATCCAGAAGTGGGACACAGTAAACATGTTGCAAACATCTCTTGGTTCTGTAACTTGTCCACTCTGGTGAGCATGATGCAAACATGTCTTGGTTCTGTAACTTGTCCACTCTGGTGAGCATGATGCAAACATCTCTTGGTTCTGTAACTTGTCCACTCTGGTGAGCATGTTGCAAACATCTCTTGGTTCTGTAACTTGTCCACTCTGGTGAGCATGTTCAAAGGTCGAGATGCATGGCAAGACTAGGTCCCAGCCTCCAAGTCAGTACAATACATAACAGTTCACTATTTGACTTGTAATAAAACAACAGTGATTAAATGGATTTAGACAGTTTGAATGATGTGTCTTGATAATAGCATCACCATTCCTGTATGGAGAAAATATTTTTTACGGTTTTAAGCAATTATAACAAATTGGACCATAACGCCTGCAAAACAGGCACTTTCCTCCTTAAACGAACGAATGACCCGATAGGGAAAGACTGGCCAAAGATGAGTGTCAAGACTGGTCTACACACATGCTGGAAGGTGTTGGATGTGAGCCCCTATTGGGAAGAGCATGGTACTGCCCTTTTGGACTTTCTTCGAGACCAGGTTCCAGTCTTATTCCCTTGCTTACACTCAACCAATTGCATTGCATTGCATCATTCGCATAGAAGTTTTAAGTTTGACATGCAGTCGACTCATTCTCCAGTCTAGTTTGAAATACGAAGATGTCCAGACACAGAACATTGTGCAGGCCTACTTTCTTGTGAGGCAAACAACGTCTCAAAAAGAGCTTACTGGAATATCCTAGCACAATGGCAACTAAAGTGACTGGTTGGGTGTGGTTGGAGTGTTGCATTGTGGGATTGAATTCACCACGAGTGAAGATTTTTCATCACAAGTATAAGCTTACCTCTTGTGGTCTAGCAAAATCAGCCCAGATTTCAAATTTCGTTACATGAAATTTTCATTAATTAACGAGAGTTTGTTAATAAATATCCAGCGCAATTGTGAGCATCTTTCCTGGGAGTGATGTTGGGGGTGTATCCGTACCTATTAGATACCTGGGTATTGATAATCCTGTTCTAATATTGTGCTAGTGCAGTGAAAAATGTGACACAACGATGCAGTTTCACACGAGCGTTTCTTTTCCTGTGATTTGCTAGTCATTTTAGAGACTGTTAAACTTCCAACAACAGCACTGCCTTCTAACGGCTGTTCTGGATCGACAAATCAAATGGAAGTTGCATATCTTTTTATCGCATACAACAACCATGTGTAATGGGAACTACTTGTAATTACTTGTGACTAAGATGTAATGAACTTTGGTACAGGTGGATTGTCATGGAAAATTAATAAACAATACACAACCACTTTATTCTGGTTTATTTCTAATCAATGCCCCGCACTTATCTTGAGCTGATTACCAAAATCCCAAGACACGTGACCCACATCTGATGCAGTGCTAACTAGGTCAACCCGAGATCACAAAAAATTCAAACTGCAGGAAATGGAGTGAATAAAGTGGCATATCTCAGACCCTTTGCACTCTGCTTTACAATACTGTGCAATACAATGGTAAGCTTGTACCATGAAGTTAACACAGCTCTAATGAGGTCAAGCTGCCAACTTCAAACTGAAAGAAGACAAATGAACAGCAACCGACCTTCTCATTGCAGTGATTGAGGAACTCTACTCTGATTAATAGTTTTATGGCTGAAGTTTTCAAAGAATTTGATATTAGAAAAACAGTTTACTCTCCAGAAAAGGGACACAAACCCTTACTTCAGTCTGCTGAACTCTTACCTTGATGTAGAACGTTTACCTCCCCACAAGATGCAACAAAATCTGAACTATAACACACACAGGCATCTGTACCAGGGAAAAATAGGGCAAGGATTACCAAAGGTCACTGGTATGTAGCATGAATATTTTTTATAATTTAAAATACGACTGCATGCGCTACCCATGTTATCTTCATACACTACAGTACTTTCCAAAAATTGTTGGACATAATGACCTGAAATTTCCTGTTACGACTAGCCACCGTGAGAGGAATTACCCACCATGCAACTGAGTACAAGCAGAATTCCCTGCAGGAGTAGTCGGGATAACAAGTCATGAAATCGAATATATCTGATTAATTTGCTTAGTACTGTATGTGTTATAACCACTAGAGTCAAGATGGTGGCAGCGAATACGCTTGCACTTCCCCAACATTACAAAAATCATGAGCCAAATAATGTAGAGACATAGCTCTTAATTATGTAAAATTCACATCGTGGCCCTAATTAGCGTCCATTTCCTCGTCGGATTCTTCGATGACTTGCACCAGCTTCTTCTCCAGCTTTGCCGATTTTGCTGTAAAAAGAAAACAATTCATTTAGCATCGACGAAATTGAGTGACAGTGAATTACAATTTGCACTGCTGAAGTTTTTCAAATGCATTGTGGGGTGGTTGATGGATCGTAAACATTTGGTGACATCACAGATAACATGTGATAGTGTAACCAGATTTATAATTTGCATTTAGGTGGTGATATTTAACTTCGGCACCGTCACACGGCACATGTCTAAAGAATCTTTTATGCTAAAGATTTGCTCATCTACACATTCATTCTGCACTTTGCATCTTGGTTTCAACTGTTTATTTTGTCATGATTATTGCTTTGAAATGGGGTGGTTGGGCTACTCTTTCTCTCGCGGCATATTAAATCCTATTCACAAGAGGAGACAACATGTCCGCCATTGAAGTCATTTACTGAGAGGTTTAAGCCCACTAAACTCTCCCCAAATCAGTCACAAACTGGAGCTCTGATTGTAAATATATACTATCAGCACCACCTGCAGGAGATTTGATGAGATGAATGTTCTTTTGGACTTCCTTAATGTCAGCTTCCTTCCGTAGTTCCTTCCCCTTCTTCAATCTGCAATAGAAAAACACCAGACGTCAACAACATGGACATCCAACACAGTTATCTATTTGTGTGAATGTAAGAGAGCCATAGACCAGGCGTGCGTTCAGTAGACGCTAGGACCTACGCTAGGACCTAGCTAAAACCTAGTCAAAGTCACGTGTTCTCATTTAAAATACACGGCAATTTATCACGTAACCTCGCAAAGTCTTGCTTTTTAGCGAGGTCCTAGCGTTATTGAACGGGAGGCAAAATTCAGTAAGTCATTACTGAAAAAGCACCATCCTGAACAGAACTCTCCTCTTTCACGAGACGAAAAAGTGAATTTCCCTAGTATCAGGCGCACAATACTACAAGATGCAGCCACAGAAAATAGCCTACATCTTTGTTCTACATTTTCTATTCTATTTAAATTTGTGCGAATTCATTATAGCGTATCATTCTAGTACAATCAAATGGCTTACATAGATAACTATTCAATCCTAGTTTGCACTTCTGGTGACGCCAGCATTAAGTTCAAAAGTTTGCGACTGAACTCAAAACTTCCAGTATTTACTCAAAATTACAATTTTTACTAGACTCTGTAGCCCAAATCAATTGGTTGCCGAGTACGATCTTGGACTATAAAGTCATACGCATGAAACATAATGTACCAGATCATGGACACACTTGTGTATCAACATATCATTTCTATTATAAGTATTCTCTTAATTTCATACAATTTCATCTTCTTTGTCATGAAAGGTCTCACTTCATGTTTGAATTATTTAGACAAAACATCCGTTCGGCAATATACTCCAAGCAGTGATAAAAACTGTTTCCCAAAATAATGTCATGAAAGGGCTACTAATGAGCGTATGCAAGTGATAACGCCATCATGTACACCGACTGAAAGGAATAACAGTGTAACCGTCTGAAAATCTTTACCTGTTCTTAATAAACTGATTCTGTCTTTTAACTTTGATCTCCTCAATTCTCTTGACCGCCTTAACTGTAAAAGACAGAGCAAATGTTCAAGAGACATTATCGTTTCGCGACCCCTAAAGGCATGCATGCACCCAGCCAAAAACATGGGGGGACTCGAATTTTTGAGAATGTGGACCTTTCAATAAGATTCACGGGTATGTTCAGATCCATGATTTGTGGATTCACTGATTTTGATTGTTCCTGCCTTTTTAGTGAACATTTGTCTCGTTTTTCTACTTTTTTGGTGTTTTTGTTTCTTCGAGGCGGAACTTTTTGCCCAATTCGCCAAATGAGGGGCGGCTCATTTGAGGCCCCCGCCTAAGTGCACGCATGAAAGGGTCGCACGTTCCATTTCTCACTGGGGCTAATCTCAGAAAACCACTTTTTGCACTGATTATGTCACTTTAAAGAAACAAAAGTAAATTGCAGAAATTTCAGCCAGCGTCTTGAACCTTTTTTCACAAACCGTACATTAACACCTGCAAGTGAGCTACATTCCCTCCTGACTGGCCATCGATCACAGAAAATAGGTTTTAACCATTGCCTCATAGCAGCACCTGCGCTAATTTTGTTGATCACCAGTGTTGTTTTTAAAAACTGAATAACGTAGAAGACAAATCTGAAACTACAAGAGGCGATCCAGATCCTCCAAAGGAAATTTAGAATATATATATAGGTAAATAAAACAACAATAGTGGATCAACGGAAATTTTCATCTGATATTTGGCGAAATGAACACGATAAATTGATCCATTATTGTTGTTTTATTTACCTATATATATTTTAAAAACTGAACATTTTTAAAAAATACCACAGACACTACCGCATGCTCACCTGTATTCTTCCACAGCTGTCTATCATATTTCACTGGCTCATGCCTCCTCTTCTCAAACTCAAATGCTGGGTCTACCGCCAGATCTTTCCCCGCAGCCTTCCTGAATGCCTTCGTCCACTTTGTTTTGCGGGGATTTCGCTTCTTCTTGAAAGCCTTGTGACATTTGGATCGACAAAATCTGAAAATCTAATATCAACAACTGTGTAGTACATAGCATCTGATTACATTTGATACACCTACAGTGTGTCTCACCGGACATTTTGCTGGTGTTTGACTAGCCGTAGATTTCACATCAGAAGCTGGCAGTAACCCTTCTTTCAAACAGGTCTCATTGAACTCGCGGCTTAACTTTGATTTTCCANAAATGCTGTTGATATGACATTTAATAGTCTTTGTGCACATATTTGACATTTTAATGTTTAACAACACGGCAAATGCACGGCTGGTTCCCGGCAGCACGTACGCGAAGGGCAGGAACTTCAGCTTTCAAAGTTCGCCGGTAGGTCCGCAACTTCTGACCTTCGGCCTGGTGAAAAAAATGAAAAAGTTGATTTCACGATTTTGGGAACTGAAATAGGGACTGCTCGAAGAAAAAGTTTCATAACGGGAGTATTTGTTCGAGTTGGAAGAACTTAAACACATCGACAACCTCCTAAGGTGTTCGTCTATGCGCAAAAGGGAGTTATAACAATGTGGCTTTGATGGTTTAGTCGCTGCGAGGCATAATTCGCCGAAAAGCTTCCGGCGTACAGAGCGCTTATAGCCTCTACATCGCCTCTGGTTTGGGCCAACAGAGGCGATGGTCATTGCCTACTATACCTGACGTCTAGTGACGACGCGGTCCAGGAAACTGGAAATAAAACACAAGAGCTGTACTCATATAATTACACAATATGCTTCATTAGAGTCTTCCATACCTTACAATCATTTCTAACGAACTGTATACCGTGCCCTGGGTACACTGTTGATGAACAAAAATAACACTTTTCGAGCCTCATTTTGCCTCGTTGCTGGTTGTGAAAAGAAACGGAACCGGAAACGGCCTTTAAATTTCGCTTCCGACATCCACCATGCGAGGGCGCTCTGATAGCGAGATAAACTTAGCTGGAGTGATAACTCATTGGATGGCACCGCAGACATCCATAGACATGTCTATGGATAGCGCACTCGACGAACAGTTTCACCGTATAAGGCTGGAACTAGGCCACCGGACAGCCCACCGCCGGCGTTGAAATAGACTAGAGTAGCTGTCACCGCACAGGGCCGTCCCCCCGGGCACAGCAATTCACTGGGGCCACTGTTAATGTGGCATATAAATTTATCCGGCGCCACTGATCCGGGGTAGGAAAAAAATAAACGGCAAGAGCTACGCCCCGGCGTACTTTGTGTCAGGTGTATCGGATAGGTCTTACAGGGCTTGGAAATTTCCTCGTCTTAAATAGTTTCAATTCCCTCTTATTTGATTTCCCAATTTCCTCTTTTTCATTTCATGATTTTCATCATTATTTGACTTCATGATACAGAAAAGTTTCTTGCAGTTAAATTTTATAACAGTCACAAAAAATATTTCTATCACAATTGCTTAGGCCCCTATTTGTAGTATTTTACATCCCAGAAAATTTTCCTCTTTTTTGTCATGGACCATTACAAGCCCCCCCCCCGAGTCAGTGACCCGGCGCGCCAACAGTACGGTACGGCACAACTATAGGTAATTGACTGATGGTTACATATGGTTGAACAGTACGTATAGTACTTAATGGAGAGCTTTTCAAAATATGTCAAGCAAGCACGTGCGACCAGTCGATCGGATACCAGAGGTACCACAAACCACGCATGCGAATTTCAAGCACGTACCCGGCGGTGAATCAGTTCGAGAGACCGTGAACCCCCCGGGCGGCAGCGATGGGTCTGAGTCTTGGCTTGGAACTTGGATCCTCTTCGAAGTTGTTTTGATTTGGTTTTGTGGCAAATGCACAGTGAATCTTAAAGAAGGGACCACTTTCTCAAAAATTCGCCGTCCCCATCAGGCTGGGTACGCGCCATTGGTCACGTGCAGAACCTAACTTCTATAGTGCTAGCCAAGCCCAAGTCCACTTGACAACAGTAGGCTAAGTGCACTCAGTGGTTTGTTTGCTGAGATGGTAAACACTTTTACGTATCTTTTGATAGACGGCATTTGGAAAAAGGCTTTACCTGTAGCGAGTGCGCGTGCGCAGTGAAGTTATTTCTTCTTCACTGTCGGCCTCATTTGAATTTAAAAGTCTGATCGTTACAGAAAGACTCAAAACAGTCGTGGAACAAATCCAGCGTTTGGAACTTTGGAATGTCTTCTTTGTTCTTTGTCCAATTTGATGACCGAAAACATTCGACGTCAATGAAATTGTCGTTAACCTCAACTGGATTTTAATACTTTGCTGACTGCCCCATTTGGCGAAGTGGGTAAAATGATCCGTCTCAGAGAAACCTAAACTCCGAAAAAGAGTAGAAAACGAGACAAAAGTACATTAAAAGTACAAAAACTACCAAAAAGCGACAAATGCACAATTCAAAGCTCGGAACGCACTCCGTGAATCTTTGTAAAATTCTCAATATTCGAGCCTCCCAATTTTTTATGCAGAGTGCGCGCATGCACAGCAGTCGTTCTTAACAGATCTATGTAAGCACAGTTTTGGTTTCTGAGTGATTATTTTTAACCAGTTTAACTCTTCTGACTGGAAACTGAAGGCTTTGGAGCTTTCGAAAGACACAACTTGTTTGTTCCTGAAATTTCTGTCATTGTAAAAGGTTTAGCCAAGTGCGTTTCACCCACCGGAACAAGCAAACAGTGGCGGTGTGGTATCCGTTAGCTAGAGGGCCAAGTGGAAGAATGCGCTTCTTCAACTTGAAAAATGCATCATAAAGCGATGTTTTTTTGCGCTATCGGATTTTTGGCGCACTCCAAAAGCGCTACAGGGATGTCTTAAAAGTGTTTTGGCGCGCCCTAAAAACCCCAGGTGCTGAGATACAAGACAAGCTATTCATTGTGAATTGCAAGACGTCAGTTTGGGGCACGCGGCATATTTTACACACGTGAAACGTGCCAAATGGTGAACAGAGACGCGTATACCACTACAGTCTGTTGTTTTAATGAAAGTGTAGCATGGAAATTATATGCATGCTTGGATTAATCATTCTGTTATGGCTTTCCACGACCAGTGCTGAAATTCGAAGCTTGAGCGACATACGTAAGTAACTCATATCTATCTATCCAACCAGTTAGCTGCGTCTGGTGCCAAAAACACTACACAACAACTGTAGGTTGGCTTGCACCACTTGATTTTGGGAAGGTGGATGAATTGAGCACAGCTGCGCCTCCTAATGAACATTTTGTTAGACAAGGGGCTCTTCAATTAAGAGTTGTTTGGCACAGAAAGAGCGTTTCTAGGTGAGATCTTGACAATTGATTGATGTATTTCAATGAAAGTTGCTTCAGAGGTATATGATGACAATGCACCGGCATCATTTGATTTCGGGCGGACTCCACCACTGCAGCACCTCCTAGTGGGCCCTAAAACATATCCTTTGAGATGCAACGAGGGCGCCGCCCTAGCGTTGCACTTGTTCTATTTGGCATGGATCGAGATAGGAACACGTGCATCCAGCGTATCCGATCGCCTGCATTTTTCGTTGGCAGGAGGAACTGAGTTAGATATTGAATGGAGCATATTTACGGGGAGCAATGGAAAGGTATGCGTAGTTTTTTGTGAATGGAAAACGAGCCGAGCACTGTAATTTCTAAGTGACGATTCCTAAACTAATATAATAGAAATGAAAAGATTTTCTTTCAAGAGGCCATTCTCACGAAACGTGTGTAATTGACAGGCTATGGATGCCTTTATTGCTCACATGATGACGAAATTTAACTAAGCTGTAAATTAAAAAGAATTTTTTGGTCAGTCCAAAGCCATTTATCTATCACCTTTTCAGTTAGGCTGCTCAGAAGGGAAAATGGAGTTCGAAGAAATTGCACCGTATTACCTGAACATATATATATATATAAACTCTCATGGAATAAATTGTCAGAGAATATGAAATTGTCAGGGGCGGATCCAGTATTTTGAGTTAGGGGGGTCAGGGCAGCATATTAACCTGACAGACATCCGCACCTCTGAACTGCCTAATGGAATCTGGGAGAATTTTAGGGGGGCCATGGCCCCCTTGGCCCCTTCTAAATCCGCCACTGGTTGTTGCCTAAGAATGGTAATGGTACCTACAAGAAGAATGATAAACCAGGGGGAGTCTTAGAGATGGAGATCCATAAAGGCATTACGTATTAATTATGAACTGATGTCAGCTTCTATAGCTGAAAAGACAAAGATTTTTTGGAATATTTGATTCATGAGAACCAAAAAGGGTTTTTGGCGGGAAGATTTGTGGAGGGAAATGCAAGGCCTATTCATGATGCAGAAAAAATAATGTCCCCGTCATCTTATGATGGTTAATTTTGAAAAATTATTTCATTCTTTATCGCGGAAATTCCTCTGCTATACATTGAACACGCTTAATTTCGGAGAAGAGATACAGAAGTGGACACATATTCTCCACCGGGGTTCGCAAGCCTTTACGGTACAAAAAGGAATGCCCTCAAAGTCTTTCCACACCTCTTGGGGAGATCCCGCGTCTGTGTATTTATTTCTACTGGTATTAATGGCTAGATTTAACTGTTATATTATTGGCTTGGAAATAAGTAACAGTCATCAAATTAAAATATTGCAATATGCAGACGACGCTGTCACGATTCTGGATGGATCACTTAGACAACATAGTGAAATATTACAAGTACCCTCAAAGATTGGGGATGCTTTGCCATGTATTGTTCACGTTTTTGAGAATACTTTGAAATAGTACTATACCACAGAGAAATGTAATTTTGTAAGGAATAGACAACTTTTTAGATTTAGAAATATATCGTTAAATTTTACCAAGTCGTCAAAAACTAAGCGACCGTTGGTGATAGCGTAGTGTTTGTGTTTATTATTATGTCTTAGATTATACTACTTTTTGAATCATTGGGAATAAATTTATCAAAAATATGGATGATGTTTTTGCCAATAAAACTTGCTCCCCGCGTCATTTGGCGCAAAAATCTTCGACGCACCGTGTTTGCGAAAACACAAAACCGGGTCAGTGAAGCGGTTTCGTACCTCTTTTGTCGCGAAGGAATTTAGCCTGGTTCAGGATAGTTGGTTGTAGACAGGGGTTAAGACGGAGAATACGGAGTGCCTCGTGATTACACGAACATTTTGCTGAAAAGGATTTTGCAATCAAGGTAACAAAACAACTAAAAACATAAATACACACGACAAAACTCAAAAATGTAAAAGTCGTCACAACCAATCGATCTGTTTAGACCTCAGTCTCCGATCTCTCAGATGCGTTTTGTTATTCCACCAGGGTTTGGTATTCATTGGAAGACTGGCATTGAAGCATGATGGATCTCTTAGTACTAACATACAGAGGAGCACACACATGCGCAAACAAACACACAAATACACGTTAGCTGTCTCATTTAAACGTATTCAAAAAGTTCTTTTCCTTTTCAGTCAACGGCACGAAGTTCATCATTGTGTCAAAAATCGACTCTTTACTTACGTATGAAGATGATTTTGACGTGCTATTGTCATCGAACGACTCATTGGAGAACTTATTCTCGAAGCATAAGCCTACAGTAAAAAATCTTTTACTGCAGAATAAATTGGCATTGGATTATTCTACGAAAAACCTCGTGTTTGCTGCTGTTGGTGACGCACTGTTGCGATGGGGAAGTATAACTGGATGTCTGCTTCTGGACGACTTGCCTGTATACGGAAGTGTGACTTCAATTGCCGTTGACTGGATAAACAGGAACTTCTACGTAGGCACGCATACCACAAAAGTGCTTCTGATGGTATCCTTGCTTGACATTTCGAAAACTAAACAAAGGTATAAAGTATTGCAAAGAGGCGACAGTATTGAATCGGTGGCTGTGCATCCAAAGACAGGGTAGGTTGTTTCGAAAAGCCTCATTTAGTGACCCAACGTTAGCTACGTCACAAAAAAGGAAATGTTTGAAATAAAAATGCATAATTAATCCATTACATCAACGGAGCTACTTACTTCACACATGGTCGAAATTAGACGCGACTCACACGCCAATACGAACGCAACGCTGCATAATGAGACATTTTACTTGCGATGAACGTGACGCTGTTTTCGTTACCGAACAGCTTCACGTACAAACTAGGTTTTGTAGGACCTCAGCGACAAGTCTGGATCAAGCATCATAGCTAGAAATATATGGTTTTAACTAAACAAAAGTAATTATTTTTGAACTTAAAAAACCTGCGTAATTTAATTTTTGACTTCTCAAATTTGTCATTAATTGGGTCACGTGACAATATCTGATTGAGTAAAATAACTTTTTAGTACATTAAAAGTAAAACGACAACATGATCAAATTTCGTGTGATACAAATATTCAAGATGAAATCTCACAAGTGTTCTTACAGTTTTCTTAATTCGTTATGCACGTTTTGATTTTTTCAATGAAATCATAAAAATAACAAATTTGATAGTTACTCATGCAAAAATGGAGGACTTCAAAAAACGATTTCTAATATTTTTAGAAAAGTTCTTAACCATGGTATCTGAAAGTTTCAAATGAATCTGATCAGCCAGTTCTGAGATATGATGTTCTATTATGGACAGTTTTGCAGGTCCTACATTGTCAGTCCTAAGATTTCAAAATATTAACGTCACATCTGTAGCGTGGCTTAAAACATTGACCTGGGGCATTTTTCACCTCGTAGTCGATCTTCTAACTTCTCCTGCACAAGTTATTGGCTTTGACTACTGCTATAAAACAGCCGAATTTATTTTTGTAGTTTTATAAGAAATCGCCAGTTTCGGACCAGGGGTTCCAGTCCTTTCGCGTAACCGCAGACGGTACATTTATCTGCTGAATACGCTTAATAACTACCTGGCCTCTTGTCGCTAGTCTTTGAGCTCTACAAGCACAACGTCGGATTGCGACCGTTGGATTTCATGGTTTGGAATCCCATTTCGACTGATCTCAAGTACAAAACATTGTCTGAGATATTGCCACGTAAAACTATAGCTAAAGTTAAGGTGAATATTCAAGTTTTTCTCAAATCATAACATGGATTCTAGCGCAAGTAAGTTCAGTCGAAACTTTAGCCCTAAGCTCATGCAACGCAACTCTAGACATCTTCAAACTTAACTGAATTTAATATTATTTTTTGCTTAATTTTTCTTTTCGTGTTGCACTTCCACCTAAAATGGCCAACGTTGTGAGTGACAGCTGATTCATTCATCAGGGGTACTCACTCAACTGCCATAATTAGGTTTCCACGGCAACCTTGCCTTCTTAAAAAAGTAGTAAAGTAACGTAAAACAGACGGGGCTGAAAGTTGATATTTTTGAGCGATATATTTTGAGTGACAAAACTCATCATTTGTTCTAAATTTGTGAAAAGGAATCTTTAAGTAAAACTCTCGCTCTCTCTGGACAGATGCAGATCAATGCATACACTGTACATGTATGCATTGTACACGTGGTGGTGGCAGATTGTCGCGATTCCTGAACGCACTCTCGCCTATGCACAAAAGTGCGCACGTGCTATACGCGTATCGTCACAGAAGATATCCTATGGGGTACGCAAACTAATTTCATAAATATTTTGGGAAAAATATAAAAAACTCTTTCATACCCAATTTTCTAGCAGTTGTAAACGTGTGCTATAGAACGACTTCTATACATTTCTAAAGGAGACAATTGATGTCTAAGCGTGGTAACGTCGCATTAAATTCAAATTAAAGTTCAACAAAAATGCCATCGTATAGTTTCTGATGTTTGACTAAATTGTCAATATTTCTAGGAAGATGCTCGCCCAAGTTAAACAGAGTCTAACAGAATTATTTTGAATGCTGTCCAGTTTATAATGAAAACTACTGCCAACTCCTTTTTGAGTATCACTAGTGGATGAAATCTCTTAAGATACCATGTATACTCTTTATTCGTCGCATGAGATGCGCAGTTATTGACAGATCTAAGCATTGTTTAACCCTGTCAAATGAGAGTTTCAACATCTCAGCCTTTGATGAAGCAGAGACAGTACGTAAAACAGGTTCTAACAGAACAGTTTGATATGGGCAGCGATTCAAACTGACTCCATTTAGTGTAATCTCAAAAAGGGTCGTACCGATCATCATTTTTTAAGATGAATAGTGATCGACACATATCCTAGCTGCCTGGATGTTGTAGTAACATGATTTCAGGATTTCATGCCCTGGCGCTTCTGAATTGTTCAAACCTGGCGTGCGTTCAGTAACACTAGGACCTACGCTAGGACCTAGCTAAAATCTAGCCAAAGTCACGTGTTCTCTTTTAAAATACTCAGCAATGTCTCACATAATCTCGGAAAGTTTTGCTTTTTAGCGAGGTCGTAGCGTTACTGAACGTGGACTGTTTTCGTAGGTACAGGAAGACCGTTAAGTGATTAAACCTTTCCCGTATCTTTTTAGGTATTTATTCTACTGTTCTTGGACAGAAAAGACTATAGTCATCTTTAGAACTGACTTACTTGGAAACAACGAAACTCGTCTCCATGAAAATGAATTTGCAACTGACATGGCTTTGGATTACAAAGCCGAAAGATTGTACTGGGTGAACTTCGGGAGGAAAACACTGGTGAAGTCGTCAAATTTTTCTGGTGGCGACATTCAAGTTCATGCGGAGTTTGAAAATATTATTTTATCCATTGACCTATTTAAGGCAAGTGTTTTGGTATCATTTCATGTCATTGATTTATTATACCAGAAACCCAGTGCTGTTTCCTAATTCTGCTGTACGTTATTGCACATGTGCAAACACTCATGTCCGTGAGGCGAGTGAAATTTGACAAGAGCCTAGGCTTTTTATGTCAAATTAACTTTGACTCTTATCCATAGTCTTAAAGCAGGACGTGGAAAAGTACTTTGAAGTACTTACGCTTAAAAGCTGTCGATTTGGTTCTCACCTTAAAGTGACACGTACATGTACTGGCGGGTATCAGGAGACAGCTCTATACCCAACGCATAAGAAAACGCTCGAATACACAAAAAGCTTTGATGAAACCATTCCTTTACAGGCGCGTTGTCGTGGAGCAGGAAAATGCAAAAATCATATGTTTTTGATAAAAACCCATAACTTTGAATTGGGATGAGGTAGATACAACATTTTTACAAAATCCAATACAGTGCTCGAAGCTTAGCGTGATGCCAATTCGCATTTGGCGACTTGACGAAAATCCCAGGTCGACAAATCAAATCTGATTAGAGCTCTAAAATTAAATTGAGTTCTTGCACCTGTGTCCGGCGCCCCTGACGGGTCTTTTTGAAATTTGACATATGGATAGTTCTCGACCAGCAAGGTTTATTTTAGAAACACGGCCGGGTCTTTGGGCCAATTGAACCACAAGGCTTCAAATGTATGGGTAAATTTTGAAGATCTATGGTGACGAATACGTGCCTGCCGTTCATGCATTGGCAATTTTTTCCTGTATTGTTGCATGCCTTCGTCTTGCTTTTGCTTGTGTTTAATCTGCTCTGGTGGTGTTTAGAGCCATGTGTTTCCTTCAGTTTCTTTCTTGTAAAAACTACTAGCATTTTCACTAGTGTATAATTCATGAAAGGGTCAGGGGTCAGCTGGCTGTAAAGTCCATTAATAAAGTGTAAGTCAGTTTAAAACACTATCATATTTGAATCTGGAAAAGCATTGAATCTGTAACTGGCTACACTAAATTGAGCGACACCAACACTGAAATAAGAAGTAGAACAAAATAAAATGTTGCCGGCCGACCTGCTCCTTTCGAAGGACTAATTGTGGGGCCAAGGGGAAACAACAAGAGGAGGGGGGTAGTTTGACTATGCAAGTTCTGGTGTTTAAAGAAAATAGGTTATTGATAGCCCTGTTTCCCTCATTGTTTTCTTTAACACATTGTTAAAACGCACTCCAACTTTTGCTACTTTTTCCTAGCTTGTAAAATCATCAACACTTGTTTGGTATACGCATGAAAATGTTCCTGTTGTTTGTAGCAGTGGGATTGATAAAAATATCGTTACTGCTAATTACATCCTATTTTTCCCATTTCGTTCGTGACTAATTTTGTCTGTAGGGGCTTTGGGCCTGTTAGAATGGCTGATGCAATTTGTTTTTATTCACATCTTTCTGTTTACTACGGAAAATGCAATGTACAATAATAAGCGTTAAGTAAAAAAGCGCTAGAAATGATCACTTAATTTGAGCATTTTGTCATTTGTCACCAAATTCAACACAAAATTACGCAAGAATGAAACATTCAACGCTGGAACTTTTTAGATTCGAAAAGCACAGCTATGTATGAGATGAACATTTTCTAAACACGACCCCTACATCTAAAAGCTCGCACCATTCAGAGCCCACTGACGCACGTGCTTTTGATTGATTTCCAGGATTACATATATGTGCTCGGGCAGGACTCGTTGACGATACTTGCTAAGGAAGGAAAGACAACGGTGAATGAGATTAAACGTAAATAGTAATATAACTTTATTGAAGAAGAAGCTATCTGTCCACAGTTCACAATAGTGTATAAAACTTTATAAACACATACACAGTCATTAAAGGAGAATGTCACCCAATTTAATTAGTCTTTTTTACCGTCTTAATCGGTCTATATCCACATCGACTCTTATACGGTCGACCTCACCTTGCCAAGAGGTGTCGCGTTAACCTGTGAGGAAGGTGAGAAACGAGGCAGCGACGTCAGTGGTTCGTCTGCAGAGAAATGAAGAACGAAAGGTGCGCTGTTAATAGCAAGTATGAGGCCTTGAAACATCTCCGTGTCTGTGGACGACATTTCGTCGACAGTGATTTCTCTGACGAATTCCGGCTAGCCAAAGAACTATCCATACGTTCCGTTGCCTGTGCATGTTCACGGCGCCTCTCTAGCATTTCTTGATCAGTGTATTCCGGTTCGAACTGATAGCCTGTGAAACCTAATGATCCGACCCGAGAAGTCTTCGTCGGATGAGCTCTTGTCTAAGTAGGGATTGGCGCCGGGAGAGTTGCCATGTAGGCGTTTATTATTCTGCGTTCAGTTTCAAAATGAATTATTCTCATCATAACCAATGCTTATGTGATACTGGAACAAAGTCTGTCTCATTAGATACAATTTTTAATGCCTTTGCAGTATTCGTAAGTGCAAATGTTGAGAAGCCAGCAATGAATAAACCACTACGTTGCCGGATTTTGATGGCGGCAACAAAGGTAATTTACCGGGCACCGAGGCCGATTGAGCGCATGCTAATTCAGTGTTTGCTGACAGAAAGCTGTTGTGAAACAATTACTCGATTTCACATGCTATGGTCACATGTTAGGGGAATCTTTATTAAGAAATACAAATAAATTATTCAAATCATTGCTGAACGACCTTTCACCTGACGGTCCGTGGAAGGACACCCCGACTTCGCGGCCCCCCACAAGTAAGTAGGTTTTCAGTTTCGTGGCTAATTCACATAAATAATTACGTGCACATTATTTCTTTGGCTCACTATTGTAGTCTTTTTGTGACTGGAAGTTTAGTTTCCAACTCAAGCTGGTTTATGTTCGTTCCAGTTCCGGCGGCCGGGACGGGCCTGATCAGGTTCCGAGCCACTGACCGGGCTGGGATAACAAGCGTTTTGTGTGTTTAGAACTAAAAAAATCACAAGTACAACCAACAAATATCTAGGTTCTCCTGTCTGTATTTCACGGAAGAATACTTCGAATTTGTCTCCGAACAGACCCCAAACTCCAGCTACGGACCTTGGTAAATTGTCCTGCCGAACTTTGTAGGCTACGGTGTGTCCAAATACCAATAAATCCGTAACAGCGAAATAAAACAACACGCTTTTATAAGAATTCGGTGTATTTTTAAGGGTTTTACATCGAAGTTTGATGATTTATTGGTGTTAAACGATGAATTCTAGCGATAACCGGACACCAGTAACCCGTGGTGTGAGCTGCTGAACAGACTGCGTGTGAAACCAATGACGTCATTGGATAATTCAACACCTCCGTCTGCCGTCAGGTGTCAGGTAACGCAACCGAACGTGCCGTTATCGAGTAGAACTACTCGATCTAAACTGATACAAAATAGGTTGTTTCTTGGGTGACATTCTCATTTAAGAATTCAATGTTTCGCTTCTGATCATCATTGCCCATTGTGCGTGAATGTAAATGTTTTTTTTTAGAGTGTTTAGTGCCCCCGAGTTTCAATGGACATGACATCCTTGTTTCTAACGTGACAACCTGGCGTGCGTTCAGTAACGCTAGGACCTACTCTAGGACCTAGTTGAAATCTTACCAAAGTCACATGCTCTCGTTCAAAACATACGACAATATCTCACGTAATCCCGCGAAGTTTTGACTTACTGAACTGGGGTCTAGTAACAATCTATTTCTACCAGAACTGGACAGCGTAACATGAAAAGTCCTTCAATTACTGCTTACAGCCAACTCTTAAGTCATACATCCCACGAGAGGCGTTTCGCCTTTTTCGCACAGGATTTGGACAATTATATATACAATTAGCAATTCACCAGTATGTTTTAACTAGATATAGTAAATATATAGACGCTGAGGTTGGCCAGTAATGTTTGAATTCTAAAAAAATGCTGTTCATCATCGACAGCCTGGTTCAGCCATACAGCTGTACATAGCATTTTTTATAGTTAAGCACACATCTGGCAACAAAGGCAGAGGAATACTTGATCTTCTGGTAGTTGACATGGATCTGCATAAAGATGAGGGTAAGTACTTTCTATTATTTCCATGGCGACATTTAATACTAGCCCACGGGAGCACCGGCCATCCACTAGCTCACGCCCATATAAGCAAAAGCACGTTTTGAGACCAGATACTAAATGTAGCATTAGCTAATAATCAGAGAAACAAACGAGACAAAGAGAACCTAATTGTAACAAATCCTTCCTAAAAAGTTCAATTGAAGAAATATTTTATAACATTCTTGAGTCTGGAGACAAAATACTTTCCCAAAGAAATGAGTAAAATGATTATATCCCATTCAGGTAATTTACTTAAAGCAACATTCGTCCATTTTGTGTTTTTGAATGTAACCATTAACCCATAGCAGACCAGAAAATTTTCGACATGTTACAGTCCGAGTAAAGATGAGCTATATTCTCTGTAGCTATATTCTGTGACTCTCTGATACCAGAAAGTCGTCTGTGTCGACCATTCGAAGAACTTAAGAGCCCGTCCACGAATGGACCAGGCAAAAAGTGATAAAGGCTGTGTCACGGATTTCCTCGATTGTTTGCATGATGGTAGGGGTTGATGCCCCAACCTTCATACCAACATTAAATTTTTTGCGTGCACCACCTTGTGGTTGCTATGGGAACTTGTTGTTTTTCTGTCAATTCCAAGCCTCGTTACAGCTACATTTTGGCACTTTTTGCGAACTTACCTTGAGAACAATAGTGCAAAATGAAACACTTCAAGTTCATCACTGAATTGGGGTTTCTTTCAACTTGCCAGTCATAGAAAATGTCAAGGTTTCAGTTACATCTTAACCGTTTTTGAAGGCTACCAGTTTAGCTAGTTTGTGGTGATTCCAAAATGTTGAAAATTGCCCTACTTCCTGCCTAAATATCTCAGCTGAAGCCAAATTTAAAACAACATAACTACAACCAGTGTTTAGATTGATCTTAGCTCTACAAAATAAAACCATAAAAAGTCTAGGCAATCACCCTTCTTCATACCGCTTCGGGCTCTAGAAGTAGGGCACCTCACCAAAATTATGCAACTGGCCAATGTCTGCATAGTAACAAATATATGCGAGGATTCAAAATACAGTTTTGAAATCTTAAAATAGGCGATCGAACTTATCAAGAGAACTTTAATTTTGTTACTTTACAGAAAATAATGAGAAGCACAACAAGGCACGTTGGTTTCCTTTGACCCTGACCATAACGCTGCCAATAGCATGTGCATATACTCACCGTTTCAAAATGCATCATGGTTGAGTAAACAATCTCTAAAGTCTTCAGTTATACATAACTGGGAACTTGAACTCTGAAATTTTAATGTGTGGGTCTGATGGAAATTTAGTTTTCTAATGTTCTCGAAGTCGGTTGATCGTGTCCCGACGCATCTCAATTTAACAAATTTTATAAAAAACAATAACAGGTGTATTGGGCCGATAGGAGACAACTGCATCTCCATACACTCAGTGTATATCACCAAACCCAAACAAATCAGACAGCAAAGTAGTTAGTCATAAAAAAGAGACGTATTGAAATGGTATTGGTTAAATGCTGTGAAATGAGGTTAGAAAAACTGATCTTATAAGGATAGTCGACTACCGGTGAAATTGACGTTGTTGATTAATTTTTCTTACGCTTCTCATTCGGGAAAGTCCCCGAACAGCACACGCCCAGATGTGCATATAGATGTCTGAATATTCTTGCATTATGGATACCACTGTTTTTTAGTTTTCACCGACAACGCATAGAATGATGTATTTGCAGAAGGTTTGTAGGAAACAAAGTATTTCACACGCAAGATAGCAGAAAAATCAGTTCAGATGTTTTTTGCATCTATCAGTTTCAATGGCGGATTCCAGGAGGGGGCCAAGGGGGCCATGCCTCCCTAAAATTCTCCCAGATACAATTTGTCAGTTCGGGGTGCTAATTGCTAACTAGCATATGCGCGCACCCAGGGGGCTCCGTGGGCGAATGCACAATGCATTGGTCTTGAACAAAC
>NMRA01000061.1:867651-928544 GCA_002633005.1 Phoronis australis | reverse complement strand
AGTTTGACTATGCAAATTCTGGTGTTTAAAGAAAATAGGTTATTGGTAGCCCTGTTTCCCTCATTGTATTCTTTAACACATTGTTAAAACGCACCCCAACTTTTGCTACTTTTTCCTAGCTTGTAAAATCATCGACACTTGTTTGGTATACACATGGCAACGTTCCTGTTGTTTGTAGCAGTGGGATTGATAAAAATATCGTTACTGCTAATTACATCCTATTTTTCCCATTTCGTTCGTGACTAATTTTGTCTGTAGGGCCTATAGGCCTGTTAGAATGGCTGATGCAATTTGTTTTTATTCACATCTTTCTGTTTACTACGGAAAATGCAATGTACAATAATAAGCGCTAGAAATGATCACTTAATTTGAGCATTTTGTCATTTGTCACCAAATTCAGCACAAAATTACTCAAGAATGAAACTTTCAACGCTGGAACTTATTAGACTCGAAAAGCACAGCTATGTATGAGATGAACATTTTCTAAACACGACCCCTACATTTAAAAGCTCGCACCATTCAGAGCCCACTGACGCACGTGCTTTTGGCTGATTTCCAGGATTACATATATGTGCTCGGGCAGGATTCGTTGACGATACTTGCTAAGGAAGGAAAGACAACGGTGAATGAGATTAAACGTAAATAGTAATTTAACTTTATTGAAGAAGAAGCTATTTGTCCACAGTTCACAATCGTGTATAAAACTTTATAAACGCATACACAGTCATTAAAGGAGAATGCCACCCGATTTAATTAGTCTTTTTTACCGTCTTAATCGGTCTATATCCACATCGCCTCTTATACGGTCAACCTCACCTTGCCAAGAGGTGTCGCGTTAACCTGTGAGGAAGGTGAGAAACGACGCAGCGACGTCAGTGGTTCGTCTGCAGAGAAATGAAGAACGAAAGGTGCGCTGTTAATAGCAAGTATGAGGCCGTGAAACGTCTCCGTGTCTGTGGACGACATTTCGTCGACAGTGATTTCTCTGACGAATTCCGGCTAGCCAAAGAACTATCCATTCGTTCCGTTGCCTGTGCACGTTCACGGCGCCTCTCCAGTATTTCTTGATCAGTGTATTCCGGTTCGAACTGATAGCCTGTGAAGCCTAACGATCCCACCCGAGAAGTATTCGTCGGATGAGCTCTTGACTAAATAGGGATTGGCGCCGGGAGAGTTGCCACGTAGACGTTTATTATTCTGCGTTCAGTTTCAAAATGAGTTATTCTCATCATAACCGATGCTTATATGAAACTGGAACAAAGTCTGTCTCATTAGATACAATTTGTAATGCCTTTGCAGTATTCGTAAGTGCAAATGTTGAGAAGCCAGCAATTATATACCACTGCGTTACCGGCTTTTGATGCCGGCAACAAAGGTAATTTACCGGGCACCGAGGCCGTATGAGCGCATACTAATTCAGTGTTTGCTGACAGAAAGCTGTTGTGAAACAATTACTCGATTTTATATGCTATGGTCACATGTTAGCGTAATCTTTATTAAGAAATACAAATAAATTATTCAAACCATTGCTGAACGACCTTTGCCCTGATGGTCCGTGGAAGGAGACCCCGACTTCGCGGCCCCCGACAAGTAAGTAGGTTTTCAGTTTCGTGGCTAATTCACATAAATAATTTCGTGCACATTATTTCTTTGGCTCACTATTGTAGTCTTTTCGTGACTGGAGGTTTAGTTTCCAACTCAAGCTGGTTTATGTTCGTTCCAGTCCCGGCGGCCGGGACGGGCCCGATCGGGTTCCGAGCCACTGACCGGGCCGGGATAACAAGTGTTTTGGGTGTTTAGAACTAAAAAATCACAAGTATAACCAACACAGATCTAGGTTTTCCTGTCTGTATTTCACAGAAGAATACTTCGAATTTATCTCCGAACAGACCCCAAACTCCAGCTACGGACCTTGGTAAATTGGCCTGTCAAACTTTGTAGGCTACGGTGTGTCCAAATACCAATAAATCCGTAACAGCGAAATAAAACAACACATTTTTATAAGAACTCGGTGTATTTTTAAGGGTTTTACATCGAAGTTTGATGATTTATTGGTGATAAACGATGAATTCAAGCAATAAGCTGACACCAGTAACCCGCGGTGTTAACTGCTGAATAGACTGCGTGTGGAACCAATGACGTCATTGGATAATTCAACACCTCCGTCTGCGGTCAAGTGTCAGGTAACCCAACCGAACGTGCCGTTATCGAGTAGAACTACTCGATCTAAACTGATACAAAACAGGTTGCTTTTGGGTGACTTTCTCCTTTAAGGATTCAATGTTTCGCTTCTGATCATCACTGCCCATTGTGCGTGAATGTAAATGTTTTTTTAGAATGTTTAGTGCCCCCCGAGTTTCAAAAGATATGACATCCTTGTTTCTAACGTGACAAACTAGCGTGCGTTCAGTAACGCTAGAACCTACGCTAGGACCTAGTTGAAATCTTACCAAAGTCACATGCTCTCGTTCAAAATATACGGCAATATCTCACGTAATCCCGCGAATATTTTCCTTACTGAACTGGGGTCTAGTAACAATCTATTTCTACCAGAACTGGACAGCGTAACATGAAAAGTCCTTCAATTACTGTTTACAGCCAACTGTTAAGTCATACATCCCACGAGCGGCGTTTCGCCTTTTTCACACAGGATTTGGACAATTATATATACAATTAGCAATTCACAAGTACGTGTTAACTAGATATAGTAAATATATAGACGCTGAGGTTGGCCAGTAATGAAATACACATATCTCAGTCCTTGTTTGAATTCTAAAAAAATGCTGTTCATCATCGACAGCCTGGTTCAGCCATACAGCTGTACATAACATTTTTTATAGTTAAGCACACATCTGGCAACAAAGGCAGAGGAATACTTGATCTTCTGGTAGTTGACATGGATCTGTATAAAGATGAGGGTAAGTACTTTCTATTATCTCCATGGCGACATTTAATACTAGCCCACGGGAGCACCGGCCATCCACTAGCTCACGCCCATCGTTTTAAGACAAGACACTAAATGTAGCATTAGCTAATAATGAGAGAAACAAACGAGACAAAGAGAACCGTATCGTAACAAATCCTTCCTAAAAAGTTCAATTGAAGAAATATTTTATAACATTCTTGAGCCTGGAGACAAAATACTTTCCGAAAGAAATGAGTAAAATGACTATATCCCATTCAGGTAATTTATACCTAAAGAAACATTCGTCCATTTTGTGTTTTTGAAAGTAACCATTGACCCATAGCAGACCAGAAAACTTTCGACATGTTACAGTCCGAGTAAAGATGAGCTATATTCTCTGTACCTATATTCTGTGACTCTCTGATACCAGAAAGTCGTCTGTGGCGACCATTCGAAGAACTTAAGAAAACGTTAATGTCGATCATCAGTAAAACTAAGGAAGAAGGATCATGAGTTGTTTTTTTAAGGACTTTAAGTAATGGGGAATACGCTAATATTTTTTGAGTAATTTGGAAGGCTTAAAGAAACTTTATATTTTTGGAATCTTTTTGAAATTGAAAAATTACCGTGTGCATAACACCATAAAAATTGTAAATGGGGAGAGAAACCATACCTGATACAAAACGATGCGGAAGACATAGATAGTCCGTCAGATAGACAGGTTGCAGAAAAAGTCCGTACTAGGCACCATAAGCAGTTGTTGTATGGAGCCGATCAACGACAGGGTGAGAAAGTCAAGAATGAAGTTAGAGGTATGATAGATAAAATGACAATATCCGCATATTTTGCCAAAAAACGTCCTCATTGTTAATAAGCACGGAGTTTTCCGTAAAATAAGTCATTATAATACGTGTATATCAGGCCCTTTTTGTTTCTCCTGGTGTGGGTAGAATTGCCTTGTTCAGGCAGGGTGAGCAAAGCGAACTACACACTTGAAAAGGCACTAAATGATAGCTTTAGATATGCAATTTATAAAAGTTTTCATTTTTTAATCAATTGTGCGGTTTTCAAGTTATTTCAATTTTAGAGCCTCAAAATGCCTTTCTTCTGCAAACAAGCTACAGGAATGGCTAGTTCAGACAACTATATCTGGGAAACCATAGTTCTCTTTTTTCGTCAAACAAGATGGAGATTACGGTGCAGGTACTTCAACAGCAAGGCATAGACAACAAACCACAAACTACTATATTTTGCACGAGAAATATCACTCAAACTTGAGAAATTAAACATCGACGAATAAATTTCTTGATCATTCTTTTATATGTCAGTTGTATTAAACGACATTTGAAATAAAGTGAGAAGTGGTGAACGTCAGGTGACACTTGACTATAAACACTAATACTAAACAATGTCAAATGACCATTAGTTTAAAGCCTTCATCCAAAGAGTAAATACAAAATTAGACAATTTTTGAGGTGTGGAAACATGGCTTCAACGTCGTATGCTGTACAACTCGGGAAGAAGGCTTTAATCTTGGAAAGTATTTTACCTGATAATAGACCCCCTAAGTGCAAAATGTGGTGGAAATCGTCTGACCCCCACGTTGCCGCTGGATAACTCCTGCTCTGGTGGACTAGTATTAAAAGTGTACTTTATCAGGCCTGTTTCCAAATCTTTATTTAAGTGAGGAAGTGCAGAGTACACTAAATATTCTGAAAGAAAAGTGTAACAGTTTGATTACACCTACACTTACATTCATTTGGAAAATTTTGTTTACCAACACTCCATCCACATTGGACATCTCGTTATTTTCTTCTAGAAACCTGTGACTCTACCATGTGCGAAGAATTTTGTTTTCGCACCATGGGTCCCGTCCAATGTGCCTGTAGTGACGGTCTCCTACTCGACGACGATAAAATGAACTGCAGCCAAAGTAAGTTGACATACAAGTGATGTGTGTGACACAGGTTCTGCCGCAACATCCGGCTAAGATATCTGGTCTGTAAGTCATCTAGGACCAATCAGATGTCTAAGTCGGTATCTTCATAAACTTCGCATCTGTCGCGTCTGTAAACTTGTATGGCACATATAGAGAATCCTACACGAGGTTGATGACATGGCCAAAATCTTTTGGAAATTTGTTTCAAAATCCCGAGTCTTGCTGAGGGACTTTTACGAAACTTCCAAGAGGTTCTGCCCATGTCATAAGTCTGAGAATAGTGTAGGATTTGTTTTCTCACATGAACCGTAAAAACAATATTTTTGCCGAAAAACTCGACTTGTCTAAAACTTTCAACCACATGACGCAACTTTTGCATAAACACGCTTGCGCACTGTAAAGTAATTCAGTTACATTTTGTTAATAGTAATATGTAAGCCTTAACAATTGTAAATTGCATTCAACTTTCGTAGCAAATATTCAAGTTAGAATCTTATAAATAGTCTTTGAAATTGTGATATTGAAACTTAAAAAATGTTTATAAATAATAGTCAGCAAGGCTTCCCCGCGCGTGAGTACCGAATTGACCTTGAGACAGCACAGCTAGACAGTCTTGCCACGTTTCTTGAGTTGGGGCTCGTCCCCGTTTGAATGAACGTCGATATGGAATTAGCCGCCAAAGATGGGTCCGTTTAAGAAGTTGTTTGCATGTCCTTCCGACTGGGAGTACGTACAGTTGCGACGCCCGATTTGTCTATCATAATCTTGCCACCTTCTCGGAATTCCAGCATTGTTTGGTTGGTGCGCATTTGGTTGTTTTGCAAACGACATAACGTATGGATTTCTACTTTGCACTACTTTGTGATTCGCCCATCTAACCTCAAAGAAAATTAGGTACTCGGTGTTATTAACTAGTCGTGTCGTAACGCATTCCAGGTCACGTGAGAAATTTCAATTAACACATGCAAGTTTCATGTACTGTTCTAACACTATCCCCATCCTTTCCTAGGCGTTTCTGGTCAGAAATAGAGTTGGTTGGGATGAGCTTCCAGTGTTTCAACAGTGAGGCTGTTCAGCGCAGCACCAGGCTTAGGACCTGGTTAGTGGTAGAGTCGGTGGAAAGTGTCACCTGAAACAGTCAGGTGGAGTCTTGGGGCACAGTCATGTTGCAAAAGTTAACGCGGCGTCCGAAAGTCCCCAATATCTCGCCCGCTGTTGCTTCGATCTTTGTTCTATCACGATTTCAAAGTAGGGGATTTGATACAAACTACTCTTACTACACACATCACGAATATTTGTCCGACTGGTCAGAAATCGGTCGACGACCTGTCGTCTAGCCGACAAGCGGACGACCAGCAGCAGTCTGCTAGGAGTCGGCAGCTGAGTCGCCACTGCAGTCGGCACTTGAGTCGGCAAACTGGTCGCCTGGCTTAGAAGACCGATTCTGATAATGCGTGTCCTCAGTCGGTAGTTAGTGTGACTTAGCGGATGAACTTAGGCCAAGCAAACATCAAACTGTTTCTTGTTCGATCTCCAGTGGCCACTCTAGTCTTACACTTGCAGTTCACCAACTTTGTGTCGAATATATTTGAACGGGGGATTTGTGTACTAAATATTATTAGGTAAATTATACGCTTCACGTGTCTTGAGACCAGTTGGGATTTGGTATTTTTGATTGAGGAGCGAAATAAAGCAGTCGTGTCCAAAACTCCGGTGTTTTTCTCGTTTTATTTCGGGATTTATTATCAACGAGTTCAACCGTCGTTACGTTACAAGGTTTGTTGTCAAACAGTTTCTGAATTAACATTGGAATTTCGACGGTCTTATGGGCATCGACATATCATTCCTGGTCCGCTAGGTGACACTCAGCAACATGACACATACATAACCAATCACAAGAACGCATGGATAGGTCAAAGGTCACGGAGCTGTAGGGGTTCACCACCAACGACTCGCAGAACGAGCTGCGCGAGCTCGAAATCAGTTATCTCCATAGAGCGTCACTTGACAGCTTGTAATAAATCATAATAATTAGAACTTCCAGAATCCGCAGTTTACAGTAAGAGCGTGGTACTGTTGTGCGTGAACTTGGAATCTTGCTTAATCTCAAGATTAAGCAGAAGCGAGTGTTGCATGAACTTGGAATTGAAAATTCTTTAAGGCCCAAACGTGAAATTTTTGTTCGGTGAAAAGAATTTTTGTAATTATTGGCCTCGAGATAAACCATTTTCACTTTTACCGAAACTTGTGTCGCTGAATCGGAGGAATATGTGAATGACTAAATCGATCATTGTTTGGTGAAACTGATCGCCCGTAGTTGAAAAGGTTGGTTAAAATTGATATTACTTTATTCAAATGTAACTTGATTTAGTGCAGTGCAAATTTTTATGAACATCAACGTGGTTATTTGAGTAAATTTGACAAGTTGCCTCGCGTATTCTAAGTTCACGCAACACTCGCTTCTGCTTAATCTTGAGATTTGGCAGGATTCTAAGTTGACGCACAACAGTACTATATGGGCTAGCTGGGTCACAGGTTCCCAGCTAGATGACTTTTAACTTGAACGCTGAATGAAAACAAATCACTGATGGCCGGTCGGACTCGGCGGCGACCCATAAGCATCAAGAGAGTGCGGGCTGCCAAAGTGTTTTTTATTGTCTTCAGATGTTTGCCATTACATATTTGTGTACATAAACCATTCCTACAAAACAGTGAAATAGACGTAAGACAGTGTGTTTTTGAAGGAGCCAAAGTTCACGAACTTTGCATGAGTATCTGACGAAGGTCTAAGTTTAGAATGAAAGTACAACTCATTACAATCAAGACGATGCAATGCAGTGTATAAAATATTTAAATTTGTCGTTGCGTTGTATTATTTTCAAAATCTCGCATTTTTTACACATTTTACTCTCTAGTTGACTTCGACTTTCCCGACAGAGGATTTCTCGTGGTTGACTCGCAAGAGAAAAATGCCATTGGACTGGCGTCTTACATTAAAGATACGTACGAGAAACAATATCTGGGATTTAGGTGGCTGGCTCACTACGATTCCTTGTCTTCAACAAATGCAACAACGACGCACAATCGGGTGCTTCTCGGCACAAATGTAAAGCAGCGCACATTGTATTTCTTTGTAAAGGACAGAAGCACACTACATAAAAGATCTATTAAAAGACAGCACGACCTAGATGGAGTGACGATCTTACGGCAGAATATGTCGTGCAATGGTAAGTTTAAGAACAACTTGCTTAGGATATCTGATGACTGACAACCGTCGACCAGGTATCGATCGCAACACTTAAATTAGAAGTGACCTGAAACTCCAAAAAGTCGACGAGAGGCGTAATACACTTTTTTCATCGAGGGATAATCGCTCCCCTTGCTCCAGTCCACCGACTGTTGCAACCTCTAGCGGTTATACGTGCCAGGTACTCTAAAGGGAGGAATGTCCGATGTGTTGCTATCAACATCAAACCACTGCTGCATATTAAACTCATAAACTATCTAGTAATTAACAAGTTGGAGAAAACAACAGTTAAAGCGTTTTAAAGACTTTGTAAAACCTGGTTTTTGATTGGCCTCAATGTTCTGCATCAAGTTCAAATCACGCTTGTTCCAGGATCAGCTATGCGTAAACTTGGACAAATGTAAGTCCAAGCACTCAGGGGAAAAGATAATTACAATTTCAAATTCACAGGGATACAGTATTGTGCGTTATTGCATGTAAAAATATTAAAAATACACCTGAGTACGAAACGTTACATATTTTCAGACTAGTGCACCTTCGGACTGGTGCAGTTTCGGACCATTGCCACATAACCGTTCCGCCGGGTAACCCATGACCAGTTATCTAATCAACGGCTAAAGTAGCTGGAACAGTTTGTCAATCTAGTGCTTTTCTCATATACATCTTGCCACTCTCCTTTGAAATGGTTAGCGCCTCAAATTGCCAAATCTAACATTTTTAACGGTCCTCATAAATTGGAGGCACTTTTCATACTTACACCACTATAACTAACAGTGAAGTAGTAAACCTTGGTATTAGGTCATTTCAGAGATCTTACGTGAACAGGACAGCATCTCCAAGTCTCTGTAGAAGCACCTGGGCGTTTTTTAGGGAACGAAAAGCGACTTGAAGAAATCGCCGTTTCCGAAAAAACGTCATGGGCGCTTTACCGTAAACCCTCTGGAAGCCAATATGTTGTATGCCAACAGCTTTCACCGTCGATTGGGTGACGTCTGAGATTTACTGGACTGATGATCACAACAAGTGTATTTGGACGGGGATTGACAAAGGCAATAACTTGACCATGGTTCGCAAACTCTTATGTGGCGAATTTTTCCTCGGTGGGATAACTGTAGATCCAATCCGAAGGTAACTCGTGCGTTCTCGTGTGTCTTCGCGTGTATGTGTGCGTGGGTATCAGATGCTATTATGCACAAGGCTCATGTGCCCTGTCGTATGCACGTGTCAGTGGCTGGGTTACTTTTTGGCAAATCCACAAAGGAACTTGGTGATACAGCACAACGCATACCCTGGAAATCTTGTGTTCTTTAGATGATTTCTAAACTTTGATTTAGCCTAAAAATCTATAGTTTATGGCATGACATCATTTAATTTTTGAAAAACGGCAACGCTGTATTTGTGTTTTTAGAAATCATCATTGTTCTGTTAGTTGACAAGTACATTATTAATGTTCAGAACGTAGACGGCACTATGTCTATTCCGCAAACTGCTGATATAATAAGTCAGCCTATAGAAAACCACAGTGTTCTCAGATTCACATATGAACGTCCAGTCAATGATAAAATCACGTTTCCTGGTTTTCTGGTTGAGAGTTGTACACGAGTGTATACTAAACCTATTTTATCCGATATTTGAGTAGCCTACTTAACGCTGATAGCGAGTGTCCGGAAAGGTGTAAAATTCTTTTTACATGGAGCCTACGCCGTGTCGTCAACTTGGGAGCTCTGTGATTGAGAACTCTCTCATGCCAAGCAAATGCTGAACGGTTATTCTAAAGTATTCATCCACATATATATTAGGAAATTTATCATTGAAGTTTAATACACGGTTAATTTTTCATACCCAACCGGGAGGCGGCAGTACTAAGAAATTGTTCTGTCGAAATCAGATGGGTCCGTTCTACCGTACTGACGAAAAGAAAAGAAATTGAAAACGTTTTATTTTCCTTCAAAATAATCTTCTAACCCGTGCTGTATATTATTTAAATGACTCACTAGTAGATTACACAGCTTCTTGTCGCTTTTTGTTTTTTGACGGGCAAAATTTCATAGTGACGGATGTGAAGTTGCGACTACATCCAAACTTAGCACATGCGACATTATGCAAAATAAACAGTAGTACCGATAGTCGTTGACTTCTATTCAGTTTAGCATTTACAATGGTAAATGACAAGTATTGAAAATGGACCAAAATGCAATATAGCAAAGTGTATTGTGATGATTACGAGGGAGCCGTGACAATATTCTTGCAATAAAAAATGCAATCGCCTCCTATAAGGGATAGCCACTTGTGTCTATGCGTATACATGGAGCTTCAGTGCATGCCAAAACATGTCAAGTATTTGAAAAAAATATTTTTCAAAAGCGCAACATTTTGGATACAGGCGCATGGGTGTGAATGCGCCGCATGTACAAGTGCCGTACCGCTCACTGAGATTTTAATAAGCCTCCACCTCCAGAAAGAGAACAACATACGGTTTTTTGTAATGCATTATCCGAAAGTAAGCACAAGCTTACTGCTAGGGTTCCAGAAAGGTGAAATGTTCTGTTTTGAAAGCAACATTATGCTGTATTTAGAAATATATTTGAAACTGGGCAAACACCAACATGTTTTTATGTTTTTTTCCGTTGATACGTTCACTTTTCTAAAAGGTAAAAATATGTCAATTTCCGAATGTATACAATTTGATTTGCACGCACATTTTAACAATACAGGAAACGTCGGCATGGCAATGACCTAAGGAGAAATTAAAGTAACTTGAACAACTCAAAACTTAATAACAATGGAAAGCAAAAACTTAGAAACATAAACTCTGAATGCTACCCCCGAAGAGAAAAGTGCTTATGAACTTGGGACATTTGTGACCTCATTGATTGAAAAATTAATCATGTCTGATAACTTTCCCATTTGTGACACGGTGTACTCTCATCAACGTTGAAGGTTGCCCTTTATGATATATGTACCTTGTTCCGTATAGGAAGCTTTACTGGACTGATAATAGGCAAGAGATTGTGGAGACTTCTAATCTTGACGGTTCCAAGAGGAGCCACTTCGTCAACTTCACTAAATCTGATAACGGAAAGGTAACAGTGCAGTTTCGAATAAAAACAATACGTTATTTAAAAAATAGTTAAGTGTGTGAAAATACATGTGTTATGAGGCACACACTGATACAAACTACAGTAGATTGATTGCGTCAATGTGATGTCTCATTGATCTCTCAGTTATGAATCGAGTGTGCCAAAAGCAAGTTTTACGTGTAAATATTAACACTTTCAGGTTATACTAAGACTACAAAAATTAGCATCGTAATTTTTGGCTTTGGCCATCATGTTCAAAATTTAAGGTAGCCGTGCATCAAATCTTGCCTCTCGCACTTTGCATGCTTGATGATGTGAAAACTTCCAAAATAGCGTAATTGGTTTTGGTCTGCGTCAGACTCATTTTTGCAACTTGCAGCTCAAAGCACTGTGTAAAATATTCTTCAAAAAGTCTAGCTTTGGTTCCCATTAGCCGTCGGAAACGTGCATGTCACGCGACCGTGCACGACATACGTATGGAAAAAGTCGCCGGGTAACCCGTCAAGTGCGAACAGTTTCTCGGCTGTCAGATCTATCCAAACTGGAAGACGATACCAAGCATGTATACATACACAAATTGAGTGAAAGTATGCGGCAGAAGCAAGTGCCCATCGTCTTATATCAGGATGAACTGGCATGCTATATTTCACGTGTATATGTAGCATGCAATCTTTCTTGTGTTACAGATAGTTCAGGTACCAGTGAAGCTAGCGATGGCTTTTCCTATGGAAAGGTAATTGTTGCAAGCACATATTTACACTTTCTTACAGGATGTCCACACTGACTCTCTGGGAGCATTTCCCTTATTAAGGCGTTTTTTGAACTATTTTGCATATTTGACCTACTACGGATACTTTGAGAACGAAAACAATGGAAAGTAAAAAGCCACAAATCTGACATGTGACGTGGTCAGTAAGTCGGACAACGCGAAAAGGGTGTTGCTTTCACAGAGTCACAGTTTCATCAGAATGTTATCTCACGTTTCTGACTTCATTGCTCATGACAAATTGTCGCGTAAATTGTACCGAGGTGACAACTGATAGATGACTCCGCTACTAGGCAGATTCACTCCCATCCCCAATTCATAAAAGCGTTATTTAAAACTCGGGCAAGAATGCCGGAAAATGACAAGAAAATTAACGGAGCTATGATTCAGCAAGTCAGACACATGGTGTTTACAATGTGCTAGTTTGAAGAACTTTTATTTTCATCGGTTTTATTTTGTGGAAATCGTCCAAAAATTTCAAACTACCTTCCCACATGTATGTTGCAGCTATTTTCTGAGACGGTGTGTCCTCACCATGCAGCAGGCATTCGCTCGACAGATGTGCTGCGAACAAATCGCCAAGTCCGGTACTTCACTATGTTCATATCTCCGGAACGGTGACTCCAGTACGTAAAGAGTACGATTGATTACACATGCTTTTCCGCTTACAGAGTAAGTTCCCATCGATTGCCTTACAAGTGCCTCCACACGTCGACACCTCATCAAGAGAACAAGGAAGTTGGGTAAACGGACTTATATTTTTACCAAGCCAAGCATTAGTAAGTATGTTAGTAGAACTTGTTGGGTCTGCACTCCAAAATCTTGGTTGCAAGATATGTGTCAACCAAATGACCCAACAGTGCGGGGAGTTGGACACATACCAGTAACACGTAACAACGGACTAACTCATCATACAGACATCAACACGATGGTAAGGTATTACAAAAGGAAAGTCAACGACGAATGTAAAAGCAAAATGCGCAGTCCAGTTTGCATACAGGAAGGAAATGGCGTCTGCGTTTCATGTAATTCTGAAGATTTTTTTCGGATTATCAACCCTTCGGAGCAACTTCGTAACACACCTCGCACAATGTCCTCACTCGAATGGCCTTTTATCCGAAAAGTTATTACTCAGAAATAGTTGAATACTAGCTTTCTTGTTATGTAAGGTACAATTTATATACTTCAAAAAACTAAAATTAGAAATTCGGAAAACATATATATTACACAACTCAAGAACCGTGTATTTTCCAAGAAAAACCGACGTCAATGGAAAGCTAAAAGATTTGAAAAAAATAGTTCTTCGATTGTAGGCAACTTTGTGATCAAGCATGTCTAAAATACCTGTCATCTGTTCGAAAATAAAAGTCCCAAAACAATGTTTTGTGCAATAATGGCACTATCTAAATACACTGGATCATCGATCAGGCCGGTTTCTCGATTTGCTCGCGATCAGTACTGTACATAGTTGCTGTTGAGTGGATACAGGTTTTATGCTCAGCTCTGCAAGCGCACGTTTTTCACTGAACAAAACAGTCATATTGAGCTGGTAATTACCCGCGTGTCACGTACGTACCATCGCTGGATGAAAGCCGTGCATAAGAAATAGATTTCCTCCCACCATCTGAAGTCTGTTAAAACTGTAGGTAGACTCTGGTTTTGGTTTTCCTTCACCACGTTTTATTTCAGATACTCCGCCAGGGGCCCGTTCTAAGAAACCAACTTAAGTTCACTTTTCACATAAGTCTAAGATTTGTCTTTTTGTCCAAACTTTGAAATTTTCACAGCCGGTAAGTTACATCAAACTTAAGACAAACCTGAGTAAAAGTCTTATGGCAAATTTAAGATCACATTCGTGCAAAGGATTTAAGACAAACTTATCTTGAAATTGATTGAAGTTTAAGATTTGGCTTAGCTAAATCATTTTTGGAACGGTTCCCAGTTCCCTAATAGAACATTTAGCCACGAGATCACTGTGTTTTATCTCCATGTTTGCAACAGTGAGTGACAGTTGAGCTGTATACGCCCGTTTGTAGTCATGTCACTCGACACGTGTTTTTTCTAGCTCGCCAACTGCAAATTCTGTTAATCCGATTTTTCGGCTGTCGTAGTCTGAGACATCCAAAACGGAGATTTCTAATTTTCCCTGTGTGCTTAAGTCCACTTTTTTGGAAAAACACGTTCAAAAAATCAAATGTCCCGTTACGATTCTATAAGTAATAAAATGAACAGAATTTGTAAGTTCAGTCGTAAAGATTTTGACATCTGCGACAGAAGCTCGTCCGATTTTTAAGAAAGAAACCCAAACATTTCGGCACCGTATTTCTGCGCACACGACGTATTTCTTTGCTCACAAAGGATTTCAAAAATAAGGTCTCTTGGTTTCATAAAATGTTTGAGAAATATGACCCTAGCAAATAGTAACCTTAAAAAATTTCAGATGAGGAATGTGGATCGACAAGCATCGCAGCGTCTCGTCCAGTAGCCCACGAAGTTAAACGATTTACTCAATACATTTGCAGGGTATGTTGGATGGCTACTGGGGCGAACTCCTCGTTTTTGCAGTGTACGGCAACAAATACATTTACCACAAATTCATCCCGAAGTTTGGCAGTAATGGGTCACGGTTTTACAATTCTCGAGGTGAGGTTTCAGGCATTTGCTCCCGTTAGAACTCAGATTCACACAAAAGCCACACATTTTGTTTACACAAGTGCTTTACACTTCCTTTTCGTCATACTAGGATTGCGATCCTGGCGGTGAAATAAATGGTCCCCAGTAGACTAGGCCAAGATGAGATCAGAAATGATTAGCCTGAAAATGATAATGATTTTGGTAACAATCATGTCAACTGGCTTGAGTGCAAATGATTATTAGCGTAGTTTAGACGTATTTTGTCTAAATTTGCAATTTGACGTGTTGAGCTGAATCAAAAGGAATTCGTTTATTTAGCACGACGTGGTATTGACGTTTATAACCCAGTCAAACAAAGTTAAAATGCTGAAAGTGAATACAATAATAATAAGAACAATTAGTACAGATGTACATGTACGCATAGCTGTGAATTATTAAGCAGTTCGAAAATTGTTAACTGACTATGGACCCGGTGGATCCAAATCCTTCTGAACTACCCGGCAGCGTACAATGGACGCAACATTTGTATGAGCCTATCGATTAATCCAAACACAAAAGTTTGAAAAAAAAAACAATTGCCCTAATTGGTCCCCGTAGTTACCTGGATCTTAAAAATATCCAAAACTTGCAAAATATTTGAAGAAGTGTCAATGTGCATTTCTATTCCAAGTTGTGGGCCCTAGTCGCGTCATAATAGTTACATGTTCGTAATCACTAAACACCTGAATGAGGCCCTCTACGCTAATAAAATCGGTCTCATGACATTGCTTACCGTAAAATGATTTTGTGGCTTTTAACAACAAGAGCATTGAAACCGCTGGCGACTCAACTAAAAAGCATCAGAAGTTAAAAGGATTGACCAACCATGAAATTTTGTAAACCGAAAATCGTGTACGTATGCATTGCTTGTGACTTGAGTAGACAACACAAGTGGAATCCATCTCCGTAACAAGTATGAGAGTAAAAGATATATATACATAAAAAAGTTCGAAATGCAGGTTTAAGATTTCTAAAAGGCCTGATGAATGCGTATATTAAATTTTTCATATGCCGCTTAGAGCACAGACGCTTGAGTTTATCTGTTCCTCGATCACCACTGACGTCACTCATTACTCAGGAAACATAAAAGTTGGCCACTTAAAATCTGTTTACTTGAAATTCTCCACTCAAATGTGCATGAAACTCCACGAAAACAGCATCGGACAAATCTCTGAATACCTTCTTTCACTTGATCACTTCAAATTGCCTTCGAGTGCTGATTTGAGGACAAAAATGACAGAAAACACCAAAATCACAAATTCAAGGACCTTATTTTGTGACGTAAGACGTTCATGGTAGACCACGTTCGAGCATCCGGGTTTTTGGCGGACGCTTTCGAAGCAATTCCGAAGCTATGTTTTCTCGCGCCCAACGAATTTTATTTGAGTGCCCTCCACATAATTTAGCATCAGTTCGAATGTAGTTAAACTCTGCTTATGAAAAGCAATGTTGTTTGTTACTGAATTACCAGGGTTGCTGGCTACTAACGCTGGTTACTCTGAACTCAGACAATTGCCGATAGGTGATTTACCGAGACTAAACGTACTGTAAGACATCGGAAATTCCCGCCAAAATCTGAGTTTTCGTTGTGGTTCGACATATAATAGCACAGAATGTCAAGATCAAACACAAGATACGACACTTCTTGCAACTGAATTCTAGGTTAAGTGATAAATTGAGCTATAAGGAGAAACACATTACACACAAATAAAAGGATTTTTAGTAACCTTAGTCATTTAAATTGGGGATAAATTAGTCGACTTTTACATAGGGGTTGCTTGCTCAAACTCAAAATTTTATCTCAGACAGGCGTACAATTTACAGCGCAACTAGAATTCGCCATGTTAACTGTTTTAGGTTCTTGAATTCAGAGTTTTGAGATTGATTTGATAATTTCGTCGCTAATTCATTATAAGTTTGAGGGAGATGCAAGCAGATTTTTTTTTGGAATTTATACAGTTGAAGTTGGGAACCTCAGCTAGGCAAAGCTTTAGTGTCCAACCTTTATGTTTCTAATGCATGGTACCGTTATGAGTCATCCTGAAATTCGAGCGCCGGTGGCTCACAGTCACATGCAACAGCGCATTATTTTAAATGACGTATTCTTTCATGTGTTATCGTAACGTCAGCAAAAATCAACTTCGTGCCTTAGAAGGGATATAACCTATATTAATGATTAGGGTGCTCGTCTGAAGACCATCGAAGAGCGAGGACCCTATACTACCATGGGAGCCTCGCTGTTCGGTCGTAATTTTACGGCGACATTCCTGCAATTTAAATTACGCTCGTAATTACGAGCGTAATTTTATGGCGACACTTTCCCCTCAACGGCCCACCATACTGTTCTTTGGACGCCGGGCACCACTCATGTTAATATGGGTGAATCGGTCATAAAGCCACAAAATAGTGGTTGCTCCCTATATCGCTTTTAAACCACCTTCAGGAGTGCCCATTCTACATTAAAATAGAGGGCCCACGATAGAGACTCCGGTTTTCAATCACCTGCAGAGGTGACCCCCATAGAAACGCCAAACCAAGGCATCACAAATGCCACAACTGTGGCGCCTTTAGTTCCAATTTGTTGTTAGTAGCCTCCTTTACACACGGATACACTAGACCCTTGCTAGGATGCCGATTTTGCTGGATAACGGTCATAAGGATCTGAATTATGACATTTATCACGTGCATCACAAATTGACTTGATGTGACACCGTTTACTGAGGTGTCCACCTTCAAGCTCCCAAAACTATGGCCCGGATGTAAAACGTATACATAATTTGAAGCTGTTGTTATTTCATACATTCATTACGATCATACAGCTCTGTTGACAGTAACAATTGTTTTATAACTGATTCACAGAATTCAGGAGTTCGACGTCTGAAATCACTGTTTTGCTCTGGCATTTCCTGCATCTATACTCTAGAAGGCCACAGCACCAGCAAGGAAAACAATCACCTTTCATTTTTCAAGTTCAGAATACAATGAACAAGGGTAAAGCAGTTTGGAGCTTGTCCATTAGATGAGCAATGCGTTCATTTACATGATGATTGGGAGTACATCGAATTTATGTTGAAACCTAAATGTCTTGTTTTATTTATGAAAATCGTGACATATTTGACGTTAGTACCAGAAACAAGCGGGAAGCGGCGGCTTTTCTCAAAGTAACATGCCCTTTTAGTGTGCCCTAACACGGATGCAACAATCCTTTGGTGTTTCAGGGGAGGCAAGCGTTTACTTGGCAGAAGGGAATTAAAAAAATCAACATGCTACTAGATCAAGAGGAACAAATATTAAAGGAAGACCAACCACTGGAACTACGAGACATAGCGACAATGAACCCAGAAGATCAACCTTTTCCGCCCAGTAAGTTGATCAAGTTCACGAGATAATCTAACCAGGGACACCAGTCTACCCAAATTGGCAAAACAATCGCGCATATTTTTTCGTAGACTTTATAATCCATGCTAGTTGTGTTCGACACAAGAAACCGCATGTGACACGCGCTCCCCTAGGGGGGCTGGGGGCGCATGCGTGATATTGTAATTTGAAAACAATCTTGACTAGGAGTATCCGTGCTAATATTCAGTTTTTGATTGGTGGGTGAAAACTATATTAACACAACGACAGAGCAATTTTGTTCCAGAATGTTTTCGACATCTAAAATTAGGTTTACTGTTTACTGATATCAAAATTCCAAAAACATTATAAAGATGTGAAACCAATTCTGATCATTTGTGGCGTTGTTATGTCTCGAAGGAGAACGTTTGATTGAAGAATCTGGGAAAAAGATACTGGCTAATAGGTGACGCAATAGCTCTTTGCGCCGAAAGTCAACGCAAAAGATCACACCAAAATTTTTGCAGCAGAATAATTGTTGAAATTCAATTTTTGCAACGCGGGTAAATAATTTAGATTACACAAGGAATATTCTATTCTGTCAGCTTTTAGCCGCAACGGCGCAACGATACATTGAGAATGATGAACACATGTCACGAACATTAGAGTCGCTTCTAATAATGTTTGAAAAACCCAGTTTGAGCAGGTAACTGGAACTCGAAGGACTCTATCATTGTTTAGTTAATGGGTACATTATGATGCACAACAACGTGTGTATATTTATATATGGGTCATGTTGGAGATTAGCTCGACTGAGTGCTGTCGCTCTAAATTACGGAACACCCGCAAATTGTCTGACTATGTATGATATGATAAGCTGATTTCGAGTTACGAGGCTTTACCGACGTGAAATTGGGACAACCAATCACAACGGCAGTCATCCTTCACATTGTGTTCATTGTGAAATCTTCACCTACTGCTGCGTGTTTTCGCGTGGTTTGAAGTTTAAAAAGGAAAGGCGAGACGTTGCGTTTGTGGCGATTGTGACAGCTTGGTATTCGACCACGCAGTCATAGTTTGGCGAAGTGTGACAGAGTTATGCTTATTTGTACAGGGAAAACTACTGACGATTCAATGTTTTGTGGTTACCCGTTGAATTAACAAAACTCAAGCTGCGTTAACAAAGCTTTATTATGCACCTGTTCTGCGTTGATACAATCAAGTAAAAACGTTTACTAACTGCAACCTACATGACTTCACTGGTTCTTGTTTATAACAATTAAAACAATATTTGAATCTGATTGATAGAATGAACGTGTCCATATAAACGTGTACACATGTCAGTTAAACACTCTCTAAAATTTGAAAAAATTACCTTTGACTAGGTCTATCTACTAGGTCGACAAAGTGCTCAGAAGTGATTTCTAAGTCAGGCTCGACAATAAGCCCTGTCGCTGTTTCAGTAGCCACAAGCTCAACTTCAGGGTCTACTACAGAAAGAATCAGTTCGCCAAGAACTACATCCGCTGACGGTATGGTCAGTCATTTTAGATTAGTTTCCGTACTTACGACAATCATAACATGAAGGGATTGTTATATGGTTTACGGGGGTTGAGTATATTTTGTTGTTTGGGAAACACTTTTGACCAAACTCTGCTTAGATTACAGTTGTTAGGAAAACAACTGTGTTACTTCGTGGATATTTTTAAAAGTTACCGAATAGTAACTTCGTTAAAGAAATTTCCACGCGACTGTTCAAGGTATATACAATCAAATAAAATGGTTCACTTATTACAACATTCATGACTTCAAGGTTATTGTTTATGACAATAAGGATAACATTTGAATCTACATGGCAGATTGGTATATACAATCAAGTAAAATGGTTCACTTATTACATTTCCTTATTATTATATTCAAGACATACGAGAAAATAACATTAAACGAAATTATTGTTGATGATAATTAGGACAATCAATGTGGTTGATTCAAATGCAATAGAATGCACACGTCAATGCAAGCGTGTAAAATTACCAATTAAACATCTACGTTTCACAAAATTCTCATTTCCTAGGTCTATCCACTAGCTCCACGAAACGCTCAGAAGTGGTGTCAAAGCCAGACTCGACAACAAGCCCTGCCACAGTTTCAGTGCATATAAGCTCCACTCCAGGATCTTCTATAGGAAGAATCAGTTCCACAAAAGCTACATCCGCTGACGGTATGGGTAGACCAGATCAAAATCAAGCCATGGATTTTTTTCAAAACAGCATGGGATCATTTTATGTTTGATGGAGGTTAAGGATATTTGTTGCTTAGAAAGATTTTTGCGAAACTCAGGTTTAGCCGCAGTAGATTGAATACACCATTGAAACCGTGTGCAGTTACAAACTAAACACTTTCTAATGTTTCAAAAAATTACTCTTGAGTAGGTCTATCTACCAGCTCGTCCAAGCGCCCAGAAGAGCTGCCAAAGTCAAACTCGACAACAAGACCCGGAGTCGTTGCAGTACCTATAAGCTCCACTTCAGGGTCTACTAAAGAAAGAACCAGTTCGACAAAAGTATCACCCGGTTACGGTAAGTTTTGTGCAGCTCGAAATCAAATGGTACTTTCGTTTCCTTACTCAAGATATTCGAAACATGAAGGGGTTGTTGTGTGGTTTACGGAGGTTTCGAACTTTTGTTGCTTGGAGAGATTTCTGTTGAAGTTTTCCCTAGACTACAGATATTAAGAAAACCATCGAGTTTTATTGCTGTAAAATCATCCTTAAAACTTATAAGGCAGTAACTTCTTTAACAATTTTTTTTTTAATGAGAGTTCAACGTATATACATGAATAATCAAGGGGTTCACTTACTACAACCTATACGACTTCACTGGTTATTGTTAATGGCAATAAAGATAATATTTGAATCTACCCGGTTGATTCAAATGCAATAGAATGAGAACGTCAATGCAAACACGTGCCACTTAAAAATCCTCTGAATTTTTGCAAAATTCACATTTGCCTAGGTGTATCTACTATCTCCACGAAGCACTCGGTAGTGATGTCAAAGTTAGACTCGACAACAAGCCCTGCCGCACCTTTAGTGCCTATAAGCTCAACGTTGGTGTCTACTAAAGGAAAAATCAATTCAACAAAAGCTACATACGCTGACGGTACAGTCAATCCATATCCAAGTCAAACCTTAGATTCCTTCCCATACTTAAGATACTCAAAATACGGGGGGTTGTTATATGATTTACAGAAGCTGTGAATTTTGCTGCCTGGAAAAAACTTTTGTCGAAACTAAGTCTAGATTACGTGTGTCAGGAAAACAATTGTACGTTTGTTACTTCGTGGATATTTTTAAAACTTGCGGAACAGTAACTTTGTACACGAAATATTTAAGTGACTGTTCATTTTGTATACAATCACGTAAAAGCGTTTACTTAATGCAACGTAGATAAAACTTCACTTGTTATTGTTAATGGCATTTAGGATAATATTTTAACCTACGTGGCAGTTTCATTTCCATACTCAAGGTATTGGAAACATGAAGGGGCTGTTGTATGTTAAATGGAAATGAATACATCATTAGAAACGAGTACAACTCCCATTTTAACATTCGCTAATGTTTTGTAAAATTTACTCTTGACTAGGTCTATCTATTAGTTCCTCCAAACGCTCAGAAGCTGTGTCAAATTCAAGCTCGACATCAAGGCCTGTCACAAATTCAGTGCCTATAAGTTCCACTTCAAGTTCTACTGCAGAAAGAATCAGTTCGACAAAAGCATCACTCGCTGACGGTAGGTTTACTATATCGAAATCAAGCTGTCTCTTGTTAAGACAATATTTGAATCTACCAGGAAGAAGATTTAACTGCAGTAGAGATAATACAGCAAGGAAAACGTGTACAATTGCCAATTGAACATCTGCAAATGTTTTGTAAAATTTACATCTGATTAGGTCTGTCTACTAGCTCCACCAAGCAATCAGAAGAGGTGTCAAAGTCAGACTCGTCAACAAGCCCCGCCGCACCTGCAGTAGCCACAGGACTTAATCGCGGAAAGATCTATTCGACAAAAGCTTTATCCGCCGACGGTAGGTTCAGGCAATGTCGAAATCAAGCAGCAGATTCGTTTCCTTACTCAAGACATTCAAAATATGAAGGCACTGTTGTTTGTTTTACGGAGGTTTGTGATTTTTGTTGCTTGGAAAGTTTTTTGTCGAAACTCTGTCTAGGTTACAAGCTTAAAGAAAATTACTGTATGTTCGTTACTTTGTAGTTATGCTTTAAACTTATGAAACACATACTTTGAATCTTTTTTACGTGAATGTTCATCGTATATACAATCAAGTAATCGTGTTTACTAATTGCAATATGATAATTATAACAATACTTAAAAATAATAGGTAGATTTAAAAGTGGGACAAGTTGGTGAAACTATGTTGATTTGGAATGAACAGAAAACTACGTCATAGAAACATGACGTCACTATGGCTTATTGCAACCCTCCCCTTCCAGTTAAGCACCTGAAGGCTGCTTCCTTTTAAATCTCACTGATCTTCGTAAGTTGTGTGGCCCTTACCTATTCCTTGCAAAATGTCTGACTTTTCTCCTTGTACGTAAACATACGAATTATATGTGTCCCTTCTTGTGGCAGAAATGACATTCGGCTGATTTCAAGCGACTATCAGAGAAAATGATCTTTCTTTTCTCAACGAGGACAAAGGCCTTTTTGGAAAAATTCTTTTTACGATTCCGAGAATGAGGTGTAGTAGGCTCATGTGACTCCCTTGAATGATCGGCACCGGTGTGTTGTTTAGTAACTTTAAACACAGCTTCTTGATTTTATCCCAGACTTTTTCTTTGGCTACATTAACTGTATCTTTGATTTGGATGGCTATTTATACAATTTTGCAGCTGACAAATTAGCGCCATCTATCGTGAATAGAGGTTTGACAACAGTCTCGATATTTATCGGAAATCAACTTTGTTCTCATGGTGTCATCTCGAGGATCAGCAATTGAAGTCAGATTTCCCAACACCAGCAAGTATTGAAACAATACCAATAGTACTTTGCTCAATTCCATAGAACAGTCAAGTGGTGCAAATTATGGAGAACTAACTGATGTAGGAGCGAACTCCTCCATCAGTCTAGTCGTCAATCTTTCTGTAGTCCTTTGATTTGGTTCTCGTTGTTGAGTAGTATGCTGCTGCGGAAGCGATATAATACCAACTGATTCCGTCATTTTCACGCTCGACCCTACCAACTAGGACAAGTTGTGTTTAAAAAGAACAAGTTAGTAAAAGAATATTGTGCTTATTTTGAATGAACGGGAAATGACACAACAGAGATATGACGTCACCAGCACATAAAAATAAAAAAATATAATAAATATGATGACACTATGACTCATCCTATCAACAAAAAATCAATAAATATGACGTCACTGTGACTTAACGCAACTATAAATCAGCCAATGCAAACACCCCTTAATATTTTCCAAAATTTGCTCTGGAGTAGGTCTCTCTACTAGCGTCACCAAGCGCTCAGAAGTGGTGTCGAATTCAGGCTCGACAACAGGTCCTTCAGAAACTCCAATACCTGCAAGCTCCATTTCAAGATCTACAACACAAAGTATCAGTTCGACAAAAACATCATACACTAACGGTAGGTTTTGTTCTGATCGAAATCAAGCCGTCCATGCGTTTCTTTGTAATTATCCTTAAGAAATTCAAAACATCAAGGGATTATGAATGTTTTACGACCGGACAATTCTCATATTGAGGATTTTTGCTGCTTGGTAAAGATTCCTGTCGGACTCTTTCTAAATAACATTATATACATATTATGAAAATCACTGAAGATTCACTGTTTTGTGATTATAATATCCTTAAAACTTAGGAAACGGTAAGTGCATTATCAATTTTTTGTATGTATCTGCTCAGTGTATATGCCAAGTAAGGGCATTTACTTAATTATGTCAACATTTAAGAGCTCAATTGTTCGCAACTTACGTGTTTATGTAATGAGAATAATCGAGTGAAAGTTCAGATTCACAGTTGCCATTATTAACAAATAGACCCTGGTGAACCTGTCACCTGATTGGCTAAAACGCTATGCTGTGACTTGCGTTATTAACTTAATTATCACTAATATTGTTAAAGTCCCAGTAGCTCACACGTTTTTAACCCTTATTAAAAAGTTAAGAAATTATAAAGATCCAAGCAGTACTATCCCATAACCAATATATAATTCGTAGTTGAAGAAAGCTTGAATAAACGCGCCATTCGGCATGATTCTGACCCGAAGAACACTCTTCGGCATTTTGAACTAACCGCGAAATCGGAAGTACAATTCATCCAGGAACCCAGGCTTAAAGTCCAAGAAGCACACGTTGTTAACCCTTATTACATGCTTAGATGATGTTATAAGGAACCAAGAAGTACCTACCCCATAACTACAGGTAATACACACTCCGTAATCGAATAAAGTTTAAGTAAACGCGCCAGTCACGATTCGAACCCGAAGAACACGCCGCCATTTTGAACTTACAGCGAACCCGGAAGTGTTTCATTCAGTGGCTTAGTTTCCGTCGTGTGTGCTACTAAAGCAGTGTCTGTTACCAGCCTGCAAACGGGAATAAAATAGTCGACAGCTCACCTTAACGTTAATAAAATCAAAATACGGACAATTTTATCGAAATTGCTTGCGAAATGTGGCGAATAAATTTTGACAGAAAATATTTTGGCGGACTCGGGTCCACATCCGATCGGACCCGGTGCGGATCGAGACCAGACACTGGCGAACGGTAAAGGCATGCGGTTGCAAGCTGTTTTGCCGAAGTAAAGGTTCAAATGATAGATGCCCTATACATACAAAGGTAGTTTCAGACACTTGCATAAAATTAGTCCTGTGTCACACTGCCGCGACAGGTAAGCTAGCCTCTGTGCCAGCTATAGCTCCCCCGGCCCCTTATGGTGCGCCGCCCCTGTGTTAGCAGTATGAAGACTATCAAAATACAGATGGTTAGTGTTGTGTACTTAGTCACACAATAACAGGATGTTTGTATGTTGTTATTGTTTATGAGTTCAGTAGTTTAATTGGTATTATGTCACGCGATTCCTAGTATAGGAAATGTGTCATAGGTAATGCATCATATGTTGTTATGTAGTTGTATATATATATATATATATATATATATGTGTGTGTGTGTGTGTGTGTGTGTGTGTGTGTGTGTGTGTGTGTGTGTGTATGTGTATTTGTATGTGTATGTATATGTACATAATGTATATGTATATGTATATGTACATGTACATGTATATGTTTATAGATTATTACATGGCGAAGTCGTTATCCCCCGTTATCTAGAGCCCGAGTAGATTTTGGAGAATTATCGCCCGAGGGGCGTTAGCCCGAGGGTGATAATTTTACAAAATCCTCGAGGGCTCTAGATAAGGGGATAACGAACGACTAAGGCTTTCAAGAGAGATTTGCCCAGACTTTGCATAAGTGCACCAACCCTAAAAAGGGATCGAAATTTTGAGAATGTGTACCCTTTAACATAAGATTCACTGCGTACGTTCAGAGCTATGAATTGCAGATGCCAAATTTTGGTATTTCCTACCTTTTAGTGGACTTTTGTCTCGTTTTCTACTTTTTTCGGAATTTTAGCTTCTCTGACTGAGGCAAACCTTTTTCCATTTCTCCAAATAGGGAGCTCGTTAGAGTACACAAGTATGACAAATCCAATACTAATTGTTATCACTTTTTTATTTATTAAGTAGTGAGTACGAACGAAGTTAGACAATGACCATCGTCTCTATCCAGAATAGAGACGATGAAGCTCCTATAGGGGCTCCATACCACCGAAATGTTTCGGCAAATTATGCCTCGCACAGACTAAAGCATCAAAGTCACGTTGTTATAAATACCGTTTGCGCATAGATGGGTACTTTAGAAGGTTGTCAATGTGTTTAATTCTTTCCAACTCGAACAAACACTGCTGTAGCTGCATGCGAGTCAAACAACATGTTACACGGGACGCTTTATTTCTCAACGCATTACAAATGATATGTGTGTCTGTCTGTTGGTGCGTGGAACTGGTAGACGCAAAATATTTAGTAACAGTTCGCGGACACATAATTCGCAAAGTAGAACGCATTAAAGATAAATTGCAAGCAAAACGGCAAATGACAGTGAATGTTACCTTAATGATGTCTTGAAACTCGCGCAGTGACTAGAACACATCTGACCAGTGTGACAATATTCGCAAGAGTGACTGAACATGCCATATAACCCGGGCTCGGTCTCAGCGACCTCAGCGCACTCCGTCATTCATAAAAAATAGTGTTCACAGAACTCATAGCACAATGCGCAGTAGGCAGAGCTAACTTCATTCACAACTCCCGTTATCAAATGTTTCTTCGAGCAGTCCCTCGTTCAGTTCCCAAAATCGTGCACTCACCATTTTCAATAGGCGCACGCTAAGACACATGATCCTATTCTTATAACCAGGCTGAAGGTCAGTAGTTGCGGTCCTACCTGCAAACTTTGAAGTAACCGCCCACTGCATGCTGCAAGGAACCACCCGTACATTTGCCGTGATCTAAGACGTGGGCGGCGCACCATAGGGGGCTGAAGGGGGCTATAGCCTCTCACCTTTTCAGTGCTGCGCCGCCCATAAAAGAACAATTAATTTTACCGAAGACTAGACAAATTTCGGGGTGACATTACTGGTTTTGTTATCCGTTAATTAAGAGCGGTCTCCGTTCAGTACATAGGTTATATGAACGCTATTTATCCAAAGGCAGATTAAACAATGTTGGCATACTGTACGTAGAGAATCGCGGTTGCACTAACGTAACCTCAAATCCGCCAATGTGTACAGTTTGTGGGGCACGAAACAGTGATGCAATACATAGCTGAATTTCTGAATTAGAAACACTATCAAGTGACTATCAAACACTAAATCAGATTTTCCACAGACGTAGTAACGCGTGTAAAGTCACTTTGGTTTCTTACCTTATGTACACCGCAGCCTCGCCAATATTCGTGTGATCTAAGTAGCTTTCATGAATTTTATTCCTACCGGAAGCATGGTTTGCATAGTATCATGTATTATGATATGTGTTCGTCCGTGAGTGTTTAGCAAAATGAAAAGGGCTAATTTTTAATATAAGGGACTATACAAAAGGGCCACGGATTTTGCGTTAACCCTGTATCTATTGGTGGTTCTGCGTTTGTTGCCTAGAAGAGCAAGCATTCAATATTCGACTGAGTCTTCGCAGGCAATTTACTACTAAATCGCGGGTACGCGATCATCGTCTGCTAAGTCGGGAGCGAATTTTCAACAATCGGTGGGATTAGCCGTTTTCAACGCGAGGCGAAAATGGCGACGAACAGATGTCAAAGTTAACGACATTGGCTTTGTCTCGCCATAATTTTGAAATAAGTGTTGACATGGGAATGGTTTATTTTTTCACAACTAAGATTTCCTCATTGAGCGATCTACCTCAAGAAGGGGCATTTTTGTCTTGAAAGAGAGTGCGTCCTTTTTCCCAGGGGCAAAAGAAAAGTGAGGTGTTCGCCGGTATACTCAACTGATCTTGTATGCGAAAAACATTTTTTCGATAATTCTACAGAACAAATTGAAAACAATATCACACTGGAGAATTTTTGTTTACTCACCACATTTCTGTGCCCACGCATGAACAGCTCTAGGCAGGTCCATGTCGACAAAAGCTTAAATGATCTACGATTTTCCCGATTGTACAGAAGGCAGCATAAAGAAAACAGGGGTGGCACCAGTGACCAAGATTCAAGCTTTCTAGATGACAGTCCCGAATATTTGTAACATTGTGCAGGCGGCAATTTCGAGGTGTAAACACAACTGTTCATAAGTGAAGTTGGTCATTGATTCAAGGCCTTCATTTGCAATGGTTGCTTCTTTTCGCAAGGCCTTTACTTCTTGCTTGTTTGGAGCATTGTATCCTTGCCCTTCTTAGTTGGAGAAAGCCCCCCTTACGGCAACTTGTACATTGCGATTTTCTAAATCTCTCCTTGCAACTTTTGCATACACTCGCGTTATTTCCGTGGGTGTTGTTATTTGAAATTACTAGATGGCATTTAGAATAGGCAAGTGGCACTGCGCAGAAGACATTGAAAGATAAGTTACGAATTTGGACATATAACTTTAATTTTGAGCTCAATGTTGATGGCTTTAACAAGGGAGACTCGACTTTTTGACGATGTGGACCTTTTACTGACAAAAAATCGGGAGGACTTAATAGACGGGGTACCACGTTCAGAGATCTGAATTGTGTTTGCGTCTTTCTGGGGGACTTTTGTCACGGTTTTCACGAACTTCTTGTTTCTCAAAGGCGGACCTTTTTGTCCACTTTGCCAAATGGGCGATCTCCTTCGAGCTCCCCTGGGTTTGTCCATGATGCTTACCTTATATATTTATGTCGCGAATGCCATTCACAAATGGCGAAACAGCTTGTTTGTCATTTTGCCATTCACAGAAATTTGGGACCCATTTCAATAAAAGTATACCACATTTTGCGTTTATTCACCTAAACTCGGTATCACGATCTCATTCTCATTCGCGGCAGGCCAAATACCACAACTGGAACTCGTGTAGTGGACTGTAATTTAACACGAAACTTGTAATGAAGCTTAAAGAAAACAACAACTTTGCTGTTTCTTCCATTCTATAGTCCTCTGTCTTTTCATAGAGATACGTTTTGTTCCGAAGTCTGGATGTCGAAATCTCCTTTTGCTCTTTAAGCTTTATTTGAGCTTGAACATTTCCCCCGAGACAAGAAGAACAAGTATAACACAGCGCTTTCTCACAAACCGACTTTTTGTCTTTAGCGGGGGATGCAAATAAACGTAAGTTTCGCGCAACGCCGTCTCTACGGTTACGCCTCCGTATTTCAATGTCTTTATGAGGCCTTTTGGCTTTTTGAAAGGTTTGTTGCAATTCATGCAACGTCTCTCACCGTCCATGTTACTACTGAACTGAATTGTTTGAACTTGTATATTTATCTTAATTTGTAAGCCAGTATCACGTGTTATCGTTGGTCTGCAAGAACCGTGACAGACTTCGTAGTTACAGACCACTCTATGAAATGGTTGAGTTGATTTCGTGCGAGATCATACTTAAATTTATCAACTGGCAGATAGATCATGTTTTGAGCAAAACACTGAACAGACACATTTAGTAATAATAGATAAGAATAAAATCTATAAAACTAGAAATTTGTCCGATACCTGGTGCAAATGAACTTCAGAAACGAATCATCCGAACCCTAACTTAAAAAACTTTTAAACATTAAAATGCACAAAGACGATTAAATGTCATATCAACAGCATTTATTTTTATCAAATATAAACACTAATTCATTAAATACAATCAGTTTCAAGTAATGCCAATTACAGTCAAGTAATGTCGGCCTAAGACATTGCCGTGGCATTTTGGAAACAAACATTTGATTGACAAGACCGCAATTTCTCACCTTCGGTCTATTTAAAAGATTGAGGTCATGACGTCAAATCACCTAGCAGGCGCGGTAAAAATTGGAACGTGGGCAGTGTAAAGATGGTGAGTTCGCGATTTTGGGAACAGAATAAGGAACTGCTCGGAGAAAAAGTTTAATAACGGGAGTATTTGTTCGAGTTGGAAAGAATTAAAGACATCGATAACCTCCTAAGGTGTCCCTCTATGAACGAAGGTGTTTAGAACAACGTGACTGTGGATGTTTTAGTCAGTGCGATGCATAATTCGCCGAAGAGCTTCCGGCGTATGGAGCCCTTATAGGAGTTCCATCGCCTCTGCTGGCTGCCTAGAAGGAAGTGACCTTACAACTGAACCACATTGATAATTGTAATTTGAGTTGAGCAATATCAATGCAAGAACCCATAAAATGAAAAACTTCCAGTGAATTTGGTTTTCAACTGTATGATTTTTTTAAAATTAATGTATTGTCTATTGAAATAATAGTAAACCCAAGGCATCAAGAAATGTTGCCTTAAGATGCTAGTGAACATATTATTTATGGCAAGCTAATTATATCATGCTTTGGTCACTCAACCATTGAAACGAAAGGACAAATCAGAGAACGATTATGATTTAATTATTTAGATATTCCAGAGTTCAAATCAAAATCAAGTGCTTTCAGTCGGAGCTTTATAGTTGATTTCAGATCCTTCACAGAGTCTCCATAAGCATTAATTTGTATTAATTGTATTTATTACTACTTAAAAACTTTCAAGGTAGTTGACATTTATATCTACTGTACATTAGTCAAATCAAAACTGAAATGAAATAATCTGAGTATAGGAACGCTATGTAAGCCAAAATGATTCAACCTTTTTCCATAATGAGTAAGGTACTTAGAACGCACAGCGATTCATAACATTTAAGCATTACAAACACTATCCAACAGCACAAGTTTTTATGATGTGAAAGTGGACATGCATGTAACTATTACCATGGTGACCGAATAGTGTTTCCTACACCAGCATTTGACAAGCATGATTTAAAAAATATGGAGTTGCAAGGAACAAGTATTGAAGGCCTGAAACTTAAAAATCCAAGATAGCCTATTTTTCTAATTAAGATTCTTCATATTGTTGAATTGAAGCAACATGTTACAGAACATGACTTCAAAGCAATTTAGACTTAACATTTAGAAAAATACGAATCCTTTTGTAACACCTAATCAAGCCTTCAGCAGCAGTTGGCAGTCAAAAAACACTTCAAAATTATTTCAACTATTTTGTTAGCTTAGTGTATGATCACCTGAATGGGAAATTCACAGTAAAATAATTCGAATATACCTTATATATTTCGCACAAAACATGACAATTGAACAAAGTTCCTTTTTTGTAGCAACGTTTGCCAAAATGTATCAGCGTTAAAACTTCACAAATTACAAAGTAACCGCTTGAACATGCCTTTCAGTTCAGCAAAAGTCCCCATGTTGTCGGTGCCGCCAGAAATGAGACGAAGTCCAACGGGAATTGTGAGCGCATTTGTCACTTAATAAGTAACAACTGCGAGGCTGAAATTTGGTGAAAACTGTTGAATCGTGCAGATTAGTAAGTAACGATATGTCTCACCAAATTGCACCGTACATGTAAATTGTTGGCGAAAACAATTTACACAGATTTAAACTATTAACTTATCCCGCTGTCGTCCAAGATGGCCGACCCGATTCAAACAAAGTGACCCAAGTTTCGCCACAAAAATTGCAATAACTTTGCACTGCTTGCCCCGATTTTGATACTTTTTCGATTTTTACTGAGTATGATGCATTATCTTTCCAATGATAGCATAGTATTTTTTTCAAAACAAAAAAATTCAAAACAAAAAAAATTGATTCGACTCATATTGGTTCGTAGGTTCGACCGCCCTACATAACAGCAGCTATACACCAATGCTATTTTAACATAATGAATATAAGTACGCGTTGCATTTCAGAAAAAAAGTTAACTGCGAACTATAAAACGACACATAAACAAGCTAATCACGAGATATTACTAATAAATCAAAATAATGAAGACTTTTCGAGCAAGCTATAGCATATTCAATTACAAGAAAAAAATGGCGGCATTCAGGACAAGTTCCCGAACTGACGAGCAGGAAATGTAGGTACGGAAATAACCGATGACAGCCGGTAATTATCTGCTCACAGAGAAGGGTCAAATACAGGTATAAAAACTCTTGTGGCACAAAAGGGGAAACGAATATAACAGAAGGGTATCGAAAACAAGGTTTTATTTATTAGTATTTCCGGATACAGGAGCCACATTGGCATTTATGATAAGGACTTTAAGAACGCCGACAGTGCAACTACAGCAGTGTCTGTTACCTTCCTGCAATCGGGTATAAAATAATCGACAGCGGACTCTAACCACAACCAAAACAGAGATAATTTTTATTGAAAATTTTCACAAAATGTGGCAAAATTCTTTTGACAGAAATTAGTTTGCGGGACTCGGACTTGCAGCTGATGACCCGGTGCGCGGACTGAGACCAGCACTGACGAAAGGCAAAAACTGCCGTCCCGGATATTTAATCGGAATAAGTGGTCCAAACCATCAATGCGGTATACATACCAGGCCATTTTCAGACAATTGCATACTAAGTCACAGACCTGTTCCAACGATTGAATAATAATTCCCGCAACTATGGCGAATAGGCTAATCGTGTTTTATTGGGTGTAATTAGCGCTGGTAATTATGCAAAACATGAACACGAACTTTAAAATTAGCGCGTAAGTAAACAAAGACATACTGACCCGACGTTTCGGTTTATTCACTATAATCATTCTCCAGGTACATGTACAAGTTCACATTATTCAATCAGGCGACACAGGTGGAGAACGGACTGTACAGCTAGACTTCAAAATGCATTGTGAGGGGAGAGACCGGAAATCAAAACAGTTGGAACTCAAAAACCAATTTTGTATATGCATAGCCTCCTTTATGAGGAGCCTGAAGGTGGCATTATCCTTGTCTAAGATCCGAACACCAGACTAATCAATAGTGTGACCAGTTGTCAATGAATGGTAGAGAACAGCACTGTGTGTGTCTTTTCAGTGTGCTTTAACTCTGATGCCAAGAATCCTGTTGGTCATTCCATTGTAAAACTGTAATGAATGACCAACAAGAGTGGGCACAGCTTTTAAACGTTGTGGGGCAATCCTGAAGGACTCGGTGCTGAGTTCGTACATACCTTTCTAACCACTGCCTGCCCTTCAGATAGCTGTATCTCCCCCATTTCAAAAGCCACTTCCGGTTGATCCTTGGTTGTCATCCAGTCGGGCGGATGAGTCACAAAACATATCTTCTTCAGATGANTCTACTGTACATTAGTCAAATCAAAACTGAAATGAAATAATCTGAGTATAGGAACGCTATGTAAGCCAAAATGATTCAACCTTTTTCCATAATGAGTAAGGTACTTAGAACGCACAGCGATTCATAACATTTAAGCATTACAAACACTATCCAACAGCACAAGTTTTTATGATGTGAAAGTGGACATGCATGTAACTATTACCATGGTGACCGAATAGTGTTTCCTACACCAGCATTTGACAAGCATGATTTAAAAAATATGGAGTTGCAAGGAACAAGTATTGAAGGCCTGAAACTTAAAAATCCAAGATAGCCTATTTTTCTAATTAAGATTCTTCATATTGTTGAATTGAAGCAACATGTTACAGAACATGACTTCAAAGCAATTTAGACTTAACATTTAGAAAAATACGAATCCTTTTGTAACACCTAATCAAGCCTTCAGCAGCAGTTGGCAGTCAAAAAACACTTCAAAATTATTTCAACTATTTTGTTAGCTTAGTGTATGATCACCTGAATGGGAAATTCACAGTAAAATAATTCGAATATACCTTATATATTTCGCACAAAACATGACAATTGAACAAAGTTCCTTTTTTGTAGCAACGTTTGCCAAAATGTATCAGCGTTAAAACTTCACAAATTACAAAGTAACCGCTTGAACATGCCTTTCAGTTCAGCAAAAGTCCCCATGTTGTCGGTGCCGCCAGAAATGAGACGAAGTCCAACGGGAATTGTGAGCGCATTTGTCACTTAATAAGTAACAACTGCGAGGCTGAAATTTGGTGAAAACTGTTGAATCGTGCAGATTAGTAAGTAACGATATGTCTCACCAAATTGCACCGTACATGTAAATTGTTGGCGAAAACAATTTACACAGATTTAAACTATTAACTTATCCCGCTGTCGTCCAAGATGGCCGACCCGATTCAAACAAAGTGACCCAAGTTTCGCCACAAAAATTGCAATAACTTTGCACTGCTTGCCCCGATTTTGATACTTTTTCGATTTTTACTGAGTATGATGCATTATCTTTCCAATGATAGCATAGTATTTTTTTCAAAACAAAAAAATTCAAAACAAAAAAAATTGATTCGACTCATATTGGTTCGTAGGTTCGACCGCCCTACATAACAGCAGCTATACACCAATGCTATTTTAACATAATGAATATAAGTACGCGTTGCATTTCAGAAAAAAAGTTAACTGCGAACTATAAAACGACACATAAACAAGCTAATCACGAGATATTACTAATAAATCAAAATAATGAAGACTTTTCGAGCAAGCTATAGCATATTCAATTACAAGAAAAAAATGGCGGCATTCAGGACAAGTTCCCGAACTGACGAGCAGGAAATGTAGGTACGGAAATAACCGATGACAGCCGGTAATTATCTGCTCACAGAGAAGGGTCAAATACAGGTATAAAAACTCTTGTGGCACAAAAGGCGAAACGAATATAACAGAAGGGTATCGAAAACAAGGTTTTATTTATTAGTATTTCCGGATACACGAGCCACATTGGCATTTATGATAAGGACTTTAAGAACGCCGACAGTGCAACTACAGCAGTGTCTGTTACCTTCCTGCAATCGGATATAAAATAATCGACAGCGGCCTCTAACTAAAACCAAAACAGAGACAATTTTTATTGAAAAATTTCACAAAATGTGGCAAAATTCTTTTGACAGAAATTAGTTTGCGGGACTCGGACTTGCAGCTGATGACCTGGTGCGCGGGCTGAGACCAGCACTGACGAAAGGCAAAAGCTGCCGTCCCGGGAAATTAATCGGAATAAATGGTCCAAATCATCAATGCGGTATACATACCAGTCCATTTTCAGACAATTGCATACTAAGTCACAGACCTGTTCCAACGATTGAATAATAATTCATTCCCGCAACTATGGGTGTAATTAGCGCTGGTAATTATGCAAAACATGAACACGAAATTAGCGCGTAATTAAACAAAGACATACTGACCCGACGTTTCGGTTTATTCACTATAATCATTCTCCAGGTACATGTACAAGTTCACATTATTCAATCAGGCGACACAGGTGGAGAACGGACTGTACAGGTAGACTTCAAAATGCATTGTGAGGGGAGAGACCAGAAATCAAAACAGTTGGAACTCAAAAACCAATTTTGTATATATGCATAGCCTCCTTTATGAGGAGCCTGAAGGTGGCATTATCCTTGTCTAAGATCCGAACACCAGACTAATCAATAGTGTGACCAGTTGTCAATGAATGGTAGAGAACAGCACTGTGTGTGTCTTTACATTGTGCTTTAACTCTGATGCCAAGAATCCTGTTGGTCATTCCATTGTAAAACTGTAATGAATGTGAACAGTTTTCCATTCGAATGACCAACAAGAGTGGCCACTGCTTTTAGACGTTGTGGGACAATCCTGAAGGACTCGGTGCTGAGTTCGTACATGCCTTTCTAACCACTACCTACCCTTCAGATAGCTGTATCTCCCCCATTTCAAAAGCCACTTCCGGTTGATCCTTGGTTGTCATCCAGTCGAGCGGATGAGTCACAAAACACCTTCTTCAGATGAGCATCTAGTTTTTCTCTTACCACTACAAAATACTCATTTATGTTCGACTGGAACCTGCTTTGAATGTTCTAAACACTGCCCAAAATAGCGACAACTTTCTGTCACATCACAAACCGAATTCGAGGCTTGGCGCAACAATATCTCCACTTAAATTAAAGAATTTTGAATTTTCCTGTGTTGAATGTTCAAGTAAACTGTCAAGGTTGTCCAAAATCCGTGATAGTTTTCTGTAGTGTGATGGACTAGTTTACTTGTATTAGCAAAACCACTGACAAGTCGATGCATTGTGTTTATCCTAGAAACTAACAAAATACTACCTTAGTTAACAAACTTTTTTTATGCAACTATTCAAGTCCAGACCAAGTAACAGGGTTTCACTGGTTTCTTGTTTATGTTAATTAGGGCAACATGTAAATCTAGTTGGTAGATGTGGCTGCTATAGCATAAAAAAAATCAACACATACGTGGACAGTTGCCTTCTAAGCATCATCTAATCGTTTATAAAACTTTCACTAACACAGGTCTACCCACCAGCTCTACCAGGCGCTTAGTAGTTGCCGCAAAGTCAAGCTCGATTACAACCCCTGCCGCAGCTGCAGTGTATGTAAGCTCCACTGACGGATCTGTGACACAGAGCATCAGTTCTCTAAAAGACACATTCGACGACGGTAGGTTCTGTCTTTGTAATTAGCCTAACGATATTCAAAACACCAAGAGATTTTTATCGGCTTTACGGTCGAAAATACGAATGCTAGGGATTTAATTTTCTTGGGGAAAACTTCTAGAAGTCTATGAATTAACTAAATTCGTACTTTTGCAAGTTCATTGCAAGTGTCCGACTTTATCCCTTCTCAGCCAAAACATTCCCTCATTCCAAGAGCAGTAACTTTACCTATTCATAAACATAAAATTGCATTTAGACCTGGTCGTGTTGGCTTGAAGGACACTGGAATCAGGCCTTTTACTTCAAGAAATCGTTGACATTATGTCTGCGCGGGTAGCATTCTATTATCAGCAAGAACATTGTGACCATCAGCAATTCAAGAAAACACTTCAGAGTTTGTAAGGTTTAGGCAACTCTAAAATTCCAAGTTTTAAGAATAAGGTTTGAGGCATCCTCAATTCATTTAAGAATAGTGACAAATGTGTATAAGACATTCAACAGTATTCTGTCAATTTTAACGACTTTTTGTGATTAAAGTAAAATTTACAAGCAGTCATGGATTTGTAGGCAAGATGGGCGTCATCTTTGGAATTGTTGGGACTCTGTTGGGCACACTGATTGCCTCTATCATCATTTGCGTCTTGGTGAAGAAGAAGAATAGGCAGCCGGTGTTACTAGAAGGTGCCCAGCAGAAAGAAATAGACGCAGAAAGTAAAGAGAACAATTTGGTCGAAGTGGGTGACTTAAACAATAAGGGAAGACGCACAAATGAGGATGAAGTGTAGGACATGGACGGTAGGGTAGGACAAACCTGCTGGCATATTGAAGACGACGTTCAAACAACAAAAAATGTTAGAAAGAAATAGCCGAGGCAAGAAGATTCAGCAAAGTCAAGGAAAGTACAGTGACTTCAAGAAGTAATGGTGCCGTGATGTACAGCTGTGGTTTTGATGACTGAAAAAGTATGGTCGTCTACATATCAAATATAGGCCTATTAGCAGACTTAATAAACAATTTAACACCAATACAGAATTCGTGTGTCACCTTCACGTTATCTTTTAAAATACGTGTAAGGTGACGTTCATGAATACATGTACTTTTCCGAAAAATATCCGTATTCTCTACTCCAAAATGCCAAATTACTAGCTATGTATATGCTCATTGTAGAGAAAGTTTTCCGGAAATTTCCGCAAAAGCACTCGCAAAACGGGGACTCAGAAAATTTTTATCGGCAGTAGCTAATGTGGAGAATTTCTCGCTTACACTGGTCACCACTCTGAGTCCCTAGGAACCAGACAACTTTTACGATCCCTATTCAGCACGCCCTTTGTATTGATGTAGATCTGAGTTAGTGAAAAGGTAATAGCTAGCACCACTTTCTTAACAATGGCGGTCGTTATTACACCCAAATTGTTTTTCTCTGGCATTTGCACAGAGTTAAAGTCTGCAATATGGAGAGCAGTTTTAACTTAAAAGTACATTTTAAATATTATAAAAAGACCCATAACTTAATTTGAGTTGATCTTGACAAAGGGCAACTTCCCAAAGGAATGTTGGCTTTAAATATGTATCATACCTGTTTTCATTACTTTATTTTAATACTCCTGTCCACTTGTTTTTATCTTACTGGTTAGGGTTGCTATCTTTTTATTTTGTGTTTAACCGAAGCATCAAAACAACTTAGAGGTCAGTTAATTGTGAACCCATCCCTGAATTTTCCTGATTACTGCTACACCAAACATGTCACAGCAAACAAAACTCCACGTGCCATTACTTCGAGTTCAATCTTAATTAGAACTCAAATCATAAAATATTATATACAAATGTGCAAATATGTTGATAGCTAAACTGAAAATTTGGAACTTCTGGAAATTTTGGTTGCAGTAACTACATAACAATTCTACCTTTTCCTCAGTCCATAAAAATGAAATCACAGCTCTTGCCCACCGACCAACCTCATCCACTGCTTACACTCTCTCGTTGTCTACAAAGCTAGCCATCTTAGTTGTCTTCACAGATGTTCCATTACAACTTCAAGGTAACAATCAAAACTGGCGCATTTCCTCGAATAGCAATTTTCTGGTTAGTGTACTACTCCTGGAGTAAAGTAGTTCGGCATGCACTGGGCCATAAGCGATGTCTAATTTAGTCATTGTGCATTGTTCATAGATGTTTCAATCTAGCTTAGTTGTATATCAAAAGAATAATCCACGTGAAGTGATATTGTTAACTTTGATCAGCGATTGTAAATCACCCAGTATATCAATACCAATGTTTGTAGTTTTTAGCTCATCGATGTTNGGAAACTGGGTTTGTTCAGGCCTATGCATTGTTTATTAAACCCACGAGCCCCCTGGTTGTGCACGTTTGCTAGTCAGCGATTCGCACCCGAATTGCCAAATGGTATCTGGTGGAGTTTTAGGGGGGCCACGGTCCCCTTGTCCCCCTAAATACACCCCTGATTTTAGGGCACGCCCAAGCGTGTGACTTTGAGAAATCCTGCATTTTTGGCTAATCATGCAATGCACGGAAAACCTATATTGGCTATTGCCATTCCTATAAGAGTGTTTTCGCCAACCCCCACTCAACAGTTCTTGAAGCAACGCTTCAGCCAGTTGTATTTACAATTATGACCGGGACTTCCATTTTAGTGATGACGATAGCAAAGGACTGATGCGTAGATTCGATGAAGCATTGCAGGTTCAGGTGAGAATGGACCAGAAGATTCCAACCGTGATGATACAACATCCCTAACACAACATGAATTCGAGATGTACTACATAGGGCTAGGATTGTCATTGGTTAATCTTGGCATCAGATGCAAACCACTAGCAGGTCCAGAATTTCAAAAGGGGCAATTGCAGTGGTGCTATGAATTTAAAATACAGACATACTACGAAAATGTCAAATTATTTTACGCAAGGCATCGGTGAACTTAAGTGATTTATTATCTAATACTCATGGAAGCTTTGACTTGCAACACATACAAAAACACATCAATGCAGTATTTGTTACACAGGAAATTTATACAACGCAGCCTTTGGTCATGATTGACATCGATCTATGGATAGGACATTTTAGTTTCCCACCTGTAAATTGATTATAGTGCATATGTGTGTTTTGGGTATCGAGATCTTTGATGAAAAGAAGTAAAAATGAAACCATAGTCTACATGTACATCACACTGCAATGCTTTGACAACATCATACAAAAACAGGAAAAACGGAAAGTGCCCAAGATTGCATCTCTGGCAGTATGCTTCCAGGGATGTTAATAACATGTAATACATAAATAAAAAACCTCTAGGTAGCGCAGCATACGTTATATTCGTCTGAAACAAGACAATCGCTGTCACATTCTTGCCAAATTCCACACATCAAGATACTTTGTTGATACAGAACCGCTAAAGGACGCCACAGCACTCAGACATGTCCTAAAATTTATGCCGGGCATACTCTCCTCAATAGTGTAACACATACATCAAATTGCACCCACATTCATCAACAGAACTTTGTAAACAAACAAATCGCCACTCCGGGTGCCTCGGTGATTGCACCCATCAGAAAACCTGTCAGTCGTGATCATCTCAATAGGAACACTTTAGCAAAATTTCAGAACTATCCTCCAGCAATGTCAAGGACAGCCAAGCTGCTGCCAGAAATAATAATCTTTATTGGCACAGAATATTTTAAATCCAGCCGAAAATAGCAGTTTGTTCTCATTTTCTCAACAGAAACAAATTTACCATATTGTACGAAAATACACCCAGAAACTTGGTAGATATAGAGGCATACATAAAGAAAACCTAAATTGCCATTAAGCAGTGTTGTAGTGGCGAGTGGGCCCAGGCAGGAGCAACCAACCACCTTTTGGCATTTGAACGTAGTGCCTACGCACCATAAGTTACGTTCAGTTCTCAAGGTGATACGGTGGGCTTTGGGCGCCAACTTACCTTTAATTTTACCCCTACAGCACTGCCATTAAAGGGCACCATAGGAGATCGTCCAATCAACAATCAGTGTCAGTCGTGCTCATCTCAATGGCAACATTTCAGTACAGATTACATAGGTACGCCAGGAAGCAGGAATACGTGGTTGTCTCCATAACTGAAACTTATTTGCGAAATTTGCTGAAAATCAGTCATGGAACTTGCTAGATAAAGAGGCTAACATGGAAAAGTAAAGTTGCCACTAGGGGCCCAGTGATAGTCAAATACATCCCAAAACTCACAATTCACATTCACCAAGGATTTGGAGATGCAGCAGCAGATGTCAGACAAGAAGAACAGGATGACAGCATAATGGGCCTACACACGCATGCTTGCAAACGCATGCTTGCAAACAGTCACACAGAACAAGGCTAAAGTAGTCAGACAATATAAACCTTTGCCCCACTTGATGGCTTGTCCTGTTAATCCAAAAGTGACTGGTAATAAGTATTACCACAGCTAATTACAGAATGTCTTAGCCACAATACTAACTTTCGTGTTTCCCTTCATTTTCAGTCACTAAGGAAGACCACTTTGACTACTTTTGCCCCAGCTGTCATGGCAAGGAATTCCGGGTTATTTTGTCAGGATACGTTTGGCTTGTACTGTATATTAATGTATACAAATAACCTGGAAATGACAGTTCAAGGGACACTTGGCGTGAGAAGTAATTTCACAGAAAATATCATGGAATCAAACTCACTTGCAACATTACTTCATAGCAATAGACATATCATAAGGTGCACAACAAGAATACAGTAACACTGATGATTACGATCTACATGGATACTGCTCAAGATATTCAAACAGTAGCTCTATGATTGTGTCCTGCGTTTCTCGATTGTTGGGAACACCTCACTGGATCGCTTTTTGACAAGTTTTCATGCCTTCGTTGAACGCATCAGTCAAAAACATCTTTACGCTTTCAGTCATTATTTCAGACCTTTATGCTGACTTCAGAGCCCATCCCATTGTGCTGTATGACTCTCCTGCTGCTTAGGTACTAGCTGCCTGCATTTTTACACCTGCAAATGTAAAACCCAATAAGATAGAATTTGTTATCTAGTCCATTGGCAGTCTACCAGAACAACAATTGTCAAACACTCGTGAAGACTACGCACACACCTAATTGTAAGCTGATCCCTGTTCACACAAATCAAACACAGCTTTTGCAACCAAGCAGTTCAAAAACTCACGCGACTAATAATCATGTGCATGACTCAGGAAAGAGTGCGTGAGGAGTGTTTAAAGGTAACAAAGCTGGATGCAACACCAGGAGCCATGCTTATTGGATGGGTAGCCATATTTTGTGAATTAACAAAATGAGTGTACAAAATCCAAATTCTGTGGTCATAAGTGAGAAGGTTGTGCTGTTTGATTGGTCTGATTGATACATTAATCCACGTCAAAAATCCAGCCTAAATTTGTGCGAATGTCCAAGCCATGGCTGCGTAGGCTGTTGAGTAGCATGTTCCACAACACCTTCACTTTTTGTTGGGTTGTAATATAGAACATCACACAGCGCATTTCCATGTTGACTATTAAGCCAACTTGGAACGGTCATTGACTAAATTGCACAACAAATGTTATATGTCAAACTTATGGATTTGTGATGCCAAGTTGAGTTCAACGAGCATGCTGTTAGATCATGAACTTCACCTTCTATACCTGTGACTTTGGCAGCCCACTTTCTTCCCACATCAGCGATGATAATCAAGTGTTGTTTATCATGCTAGCCCATGCTAACTTGCTGCCTGAGTTCGTTTCAAGAGGCAAAAGCGTTGTTACAGCCATCTTTTGGACAACAGGAATATCTTCGTCTTTCGATTGCTGAGACTAGTGAAAAGTCTCAATGAGGATGCAACATGAGATTTCTCAACCATTAGTTCCACTGGTTTCTCCATGATAGCAAGTAACAGCATATGTTCACGAAAACAACAACGGGTTTTAAACTTGACATGTTTCGGTGTCATTTATTAAACACCATCCTCAGAAGTCATAATACAGTGGCCACCTAGCTAGGCCCAGCAACAAGTAATGAAGCACAGATACAGTCAGTTACAGGGAGTGACAATGAACTAGACCAACAATGACAACCTGTGGTGTGTCAGTTGCCTATTGAGATTGGGCTTGCACTGGTTTGCAATCAGAAGCAGGATTCTCCAAAACCACCCCATCTCCGATCCCATATGGTTTCCAAGCAACCACTTTTCTTGTTGAAATAGTTAACTTTGTTGTAAGCATTAGAGCACAAGTCCTATTTAAAAATCAAGCTGTGAAAGAATATTCCATTCCATCAAATATTTAACTTTTTTGTCAGACCACATTCACAGCTGAAACTAGTTCTCAGATGGTATAAAATCAGTGAGATTTCTGAGAAAAAGTAGTCTATGTAATTGTATACAGCCCATACTATGAATTGTTATGTAGCTCACTTTCAAATGAGAAGTTATTAAGTTGACGTAGTCCTGGGATTGAGTGGTGATCATCCTTTGCATTCCTGAGGCTGCAAACGTACACCTTGGCTTACAACCTGGATACTGCCACATACGGGCTTTGGACAGATGTTCTAACAGACTGGCCAGTTCCTTTGGCTCGCACACTCCTTTTCGTGCCAGATTGCCAATCAACTGCCATTCTTCCAAGTGATTTAGTGCGTTGACAGTTTTCAGGTATTTAATAATATCTTTGTTTTAAGTAACACAGCGGCTTTGCCATTTTCCTTCAGAGCACGACCTATTTTCGTGAACCTCATTCGTTTCTTAGCTAGATGTCAATAACGCACTATTTCGCTAAACGAAAGCTCGAAGCAATTCTGCTTATCTTAAATAAAATTTAATATGATTTTTTATTACGATTTACTTCAAATTTGGATCATATTTTCATATTTTCTGCTTTGCTGCCATCTATTGGTGGCAGTATGAATCAGGTGAAAGTGATGAAAGTGCCTTCGCTAAAGTGTAAATTCGAGAATTAAAAAAGGTGCTGTCCACGGAAATAACGACATCTGTTCAAAGACGCGAGCTTTAGCAATCACAGAACCCATGTGTGGGTGGTGTGCGTTTTTGCGCGCTTGAATTACATAGGCCTCTATATACTGTAGGTCTAAATTGGTAGCTGTGACTCTTAATATATTGTAGGATCCAAATTTGTAGGTGTTACCGCTCAATACAGGCTTTTAGGCACAGAATTTGTACTACACCTCGTGACTGACTGGTGTGGGATTTTTGGGTTTTTTCTTCCGATTACTGCTCTCCGTTAATAAGTTCGCTTTAGCCGGCTTATACGTAGTAAAATTTCCTCTTTTATAATAGTACTGCGTTCATGCTAAATTGGTACGGTCACCTGCCAATAGGTGGCGCAGCTTCAAAACTACAGACTACAACAAATTTAGCTGCTTGGAAACAACGGAGACGAGAACCGTCGTAAAGTATTTTAGGCAAAAAAGAAATAAAACCAAAAGATATTCATGATGAGATGCAAAAACCACTCCCCGTGCTACTCCACAGTAAAAAAGTGGTAAGCTTGTTTCAGGAAGGGTAAAGGAAGCGTTGAACATGACCCTCATCCAGGACGTCCCAAATGATCGACCTCCAGTGAAACTGTGCAGAAAATTCATGCAGTGGTTGTGAAAGATAGGCGAATGACTGTTCAACATTTGGAAAACACTGTTCGCATCAGCAATGAGTCCGTCTCTAAAATTTTGAGTGAAGATCTGTGCGTGAGTGAGCTGAGAATGTTAACTCAGGATCTGAAAATGAGCAGAATGCAAATTTTAAAAGACCTTCTAGGAAGATTCCAAGCAGATCCAGCCAAATTTTTCAAAAGATTTGAATCCCAGGATGAGACATGGTCTACCATTTTGATCCAGAATAATAACAACAAAGTAAAACAATGGGAACACGTGGATTCCCCTAGCCCGAGAAAGTTCAAGTTGGGTGCCTCTGTAAGCAAAGTTATTGGCCTCTGTGTTATGGGAAAGAGAAGGTATTCTGATGATCGACTACTTGCAAAGAGGGCATACTGTTTCTGGGAATTATAATATATCACTTTTGGAAAAAAACTCAAAAAAGCAATCAAGGAAAAGAGACGCGGGAAATTTCGGGATGGAGTTCTGTTGCTTTATGACAACGCACCTGCCCATACTGCCCAACTTGCGGCGGCTGAAAGAGCTAGATATGGCTTTAAAATCCTTCTGCACCTAGCCTATTCTCCAGAGCTGGTCCCACCTGATTTTTATGTGTTTCCACATTTGAAAGTCTACCTGCGTGGACGCCATTATGTGAGCGATGATGACGTCATGAGTGAAGTGAAGGAGTATTTTGAGGGGCTCGACAAAAGTTTCTCTTACGAATGCATTGCAAAACTGGAGCACAAATGGAAGAAATGTATTGATAAAACGGGAGATTATATTGAAAAATAAAAGTCAAAATTAGTTGCTATTGCGTTGTTTCTGGGTGGAGCCCAGAACTTATTGAACGACCCTCATACATGTAAGTCTGTTAACCCATACAATCTTAATGTATAAAGTGGACATACGTGTAAAAGCAACTTTGTGCCATGCATACATGTACCTTTGTGAAATAGAGTCCGATGTTGTCGGTTTCCACCATGAACCTGTGTCTAATTTTGTTTTATTAACACATCTTAAGAGATTAATAGTCTTTAATATATCAGATGCTAAGATATAAGCCCCACATTCTAAAATATTTTCTGTTATCGGGGTATAGTGTACTAACACTTTATCAGACGTAATCAGTGACTCACACTTGTCAAAAGCATCTTGGCAATCTTCCCCCTTACAAATTTCATATACCTACGCGGAAGAACAATCAAGTAGGAGTACAAGATAGTAGACAAGTTACCTTCCGGAGGACTCGAGAATTTTGCATAGAACTGTACCCAAGAATGCTTGCAATTCCTTGACATTTGTGGGAGTAGGGGCATTTACAATTGAGTCAAATTTCTATCGCTTATGATGAATACCTGTTTTGTCAATAATCTTAACCAAATATTTCACACTAGATTTCATGAATTCACTTTTCTCACGATTAAGTTTGACATCATGTTGTTTAAGTCGAGCTAGAAGTAGTTTCAGAGTTCAACAGATTTAGATGCAATGCAAATATCATCAAGATATACCCCCACTCCTTCAATGCGTCTCAGCATTGACTCCATTACCGACTGGAAAATGTGAGTAGCTAAGGCTGCACCAAACTGTAATCTCCGAGGTTCATTAAGATCACGCAACGTACTCAAATTCAGAAATCTGCGAGATCCAGGATCGACTTCTAATAGTAAGTGTGCCTGACTGAAGCACTTAACAACGTGTTTAACAAATCATTAGCAGCAGGAATTTTGTACTGTTGCTCGTATAAAACTGTGTTCATAGTAACTTTATAATCACCACACGTTCTGTGTTGACAACTGCACTTCACTGCGATGTTCAACCAAAGGTGTACCACATTTTGCGTACTCAACTGTTATTTATTTTTTATTTATTAATGTAATATTGACAATGAGGGTAGTCCCATCAGTACACAGTGATATCCATGGGGCCCTCAGTAAAAACATTCAGACAGTAAGACAAACTAACAAAATGAAAGATAATCAGTAAAGAATAAGAAATTAACACGGAAAGACCAATGAAACAAAATGAAAAATAAAGTATGATAAAGAGAAGATAAAGAAAGTAAGACAAGATGATTAACAAAAATAAAAGTATAAACATAAATAATTAAAAACAGACATTAAAAGATTAATAAAAGTATGACATACGTATATATACACGCATGAATACGCATGCACTCTAACACACACACACATACTTAAATACATACATCCATGAACATGCATACATACATATATGGCTGTACTTCGGGAGCAAGTTTTCGGTTATTCAGAATTTGTTAACGCACAACACTTTTCATTGTTCACAGTCTTTATTCCGTTACGTTCGTACTTACGGAACGAAACTCTACTCTCAACTGAACATAGATACAGTAACTTAACTAGCGACATAATTAAAAGACACAAGATATTTCGAAACATAGTTGTTTCATTCTCAAGCAGTAATGCCACCACAGAGCACAAGCCGATGACACATAGAGTGAGACAGGGCGGGTGTGAAATACTGCAAAGAATGACTAATGAAGGATGGTAACAGGAAAGTCACGCAAAAAGTGTAACGTGCGGCGCGACCCTGTTTGCTGCTCATTCAAAACAGGCTTCTCAAAAGCAATTAAAAGGGACTCTAATACTTTCAAACACACCACATCTTGCTCCACGTAGCGAATTGACATGTTTTTCACACTTTCTTGACGAGTGATTTTACGTTCATCACATTGCAGAAAATGATCTTGGATGGCGCCATTTTGAAGATGCATGGATAACCGACAGGAAAGACTGCAAACCGTTTGACTAATGTATCATTGTTTCACGTTTGAACGAAGACAATCGTTCACAGGGAATACAAACACATAAACAACACTACACTGTGCAACGGGGCGGACATTCGCTTTAGAAATGTTATTTTTCATGGCCAAATTGGAGGACGTCCTATTCCGATAATGAATAATAACATCGAGGTATTCATCAGGCTTACAAACTTCAAGAGGAAGTCCATTTAAAAACCAGTAGATTTGCAAAAATCAGTTTGTACGTCAAAATTTAAAACATTTTCATTTTTGTACATGGGTAGGTATCCTAACAAAAACCCAAAAGACAAATTTTGTGCACTCAATGACCCCTAATTTCGCCGCTGGAGCATGATAATACAAATTGGCACAATTGGGCATATTAGCCGTCTCAAAAATCGCATGTTTTCCGCAACAAAAATGAGTAACATACAAAATAGATCAAAAGCTATATTTTGGTGGCTGAAATAACCAACGTATGGTGTGCATAATTCTGAGTCATTTACTAAAATCTAACAGTTTTGTGCAAGACAGGGGAGATAATCCACAGACCACTTTTTGGAGCTAATGTTAGTGGCCATTTTTGTGACCTTCTTACTGCCATAAAACACCTTATAGACTTATGTGACGTTTTGAACATACAGTTAAAGAGTTAGTCTTGATGACTAAGCAATAAAAAATCTTGTCTCAACTTTGCACTTAAGTGAAAATTGTCTTGCAAAACTGTCTATTTTCATAATTTGGAAATGACGAGAAGAGTTTACAGACCGGCCATTTGAACAAACTTTTAGGCAAGAAGTCTGCTTTAAATAGTTATAGAAACCAAGTCTAAACTCTTTCAAATGAAAACAAGATGTTTTTCGGGTTTATTACGCGGCTAGTATCAAAACTGAACCCGATTACATTTGCCCACTGAGGGATTCAGTTGAGGTTAAGCATGAGGATATATAGAAAATGTACGTGTAACCCTCTTGTATTCTTTCATTTCTTTTACATTATGAGGTTAATTTAAACACTCTGTAGGACTTTTAAATGGATATAAATGCCTTTAAGATTAAAGGAGTAAGAATTGATATTTGTAATGACTGGTTTTGGGAGAAGCAAGTGCATGTTAAAAAGACAAAATGGCGGACGATGGGTCTTCATGTTCCTTTAGAGTTTATTCTGCATAAAATCCGATCACAAAAGCTTTGTGCTTTAATGAGTTATGTCAAAGACACCACTGAACATTTGAGATACAGGAAAGTACATCACAAAGCAAGATCTGTGCCAGAGCACGAACTCGTACTACCCAGAGTCGGTGAATTTCTGACTGAACAGTCCAGTCATGGAAGAGTCAGGTAATGCTGGATGTTACCACTCTGCTCCTCTCCTCCTGAACGTAGTAGCCTTGTCAAATTCTACCGGCATTTCTGTTTCGAGATATGACTAACATCTCTAGACATAGCGGATTTTCAACACCAGGAGTTAAGGTTGGCATTGTATCTAGTGAAGAGTCTCAACAAAAATTCCCTTGTAACCAGCAAGGTTACTCGAAATTTTTGCTACAGACGCAGAACTAGGTCAGCATTTGGATGTGGGTTACCACACTGAAAATTTTCAGAGGGAAATCACGTATGACCACATCGCACGAAAGTGGTCAGAAATGCTCTCAGATGCAAGAACCGGAGCGTCATTTGAGGCAGCCTCAGAGTACAGTGTGGATGAGACGAATGCTGAAGCAATAGGTTAGGCATTAAAAAAAGGTAAAATGTCAACAAGATTTTCAGCAAAGGTTAAGAACTTTCTGACGAACATATTCGATGAAGGAGATAAGTCAGTTAAAAACGTGCACCTTCGGAAGTGCCAAAATGGAGAAAACATTACGAGAACCCACTGGGAAAGTGTTTACCTGTGATACTAAGTGAATCGCAGATTGGTGGATTTTTTCGAGGTTGTCTGCAGCAATGTTTATTACGATGCTATTTCTGCTGAAGATGCTGTTATGTCGTCAGATTTATTGAATGAAGTGGTAAATGAGGTCAACGTTTAGCCTAGTTTTGTAGCATACCACTATGTGTGATATGTGAAGTCGAGACCGTTACTTCTCTTACTTCATGTCTGTCATGAATGAGTCATTAATAAAATTGTCTCTCGTGAATTATTTTCTATTGACTGTGAATGTGAATGTGTACCTTTTTATACCACTGATGATCACACTGTCAGAAATATTCGGCGTTTTGGTGCCCGATGTGTGGGCGGGACACCAGATTTTTGGCGACTGGTGGTGACGAAAATTTGTAGCAACCAGCAAGGACATTACAATACGAATCCAAAGTTACAATGACTATTGACAAGTTGAAGGATTTTTTGCATTGAACACTAGGGGGCCATATCCACCTTGGGTGCCTTCCTTTGCCTGTGGCACGAACAAGGCAGATAGAAAACAAGGCAGGGGTGAGTTCAGTAACACTAGAACCTCTCTAAAATCTATCCAAAACCCCGTGTTCTCATTTAAAATGCAGGGCAATATCTCGCGAAGTCATGAATTATAGCAAGGTCCTCGTGTTACTGCTGTTATTCTAGATACTCTTCAGTCTCCGCGTAAACAAAAGCAGCGCCATCTATCATTTATAAGCACGCTTGTCAGTTGATTTACGTACATATATTTTGTAATAAGCAATAATAATCAATGCAGTTTTCATAGAATGGCAATTAATAATGCTGTCTGCCTTCTCTCCCAAATACAAGGTTTTGATGTCGTGTTTCGCAAGCTAATTATATGTTCCAAGAGCCCCCTATTGGCAGCAGAGGCAACTGAGAACATGCAAAAGGACGCAGTGCAGTTCGTGTAATGCTTCGTACGCAAAAACTACATCAGAAGCAAGATTTTTTTATTTTAGATTATGAACAGGTTAGCGATGACTGAACAAATTATAATAAAGTCAATTTCGGGAAAGGTGCGTTATGACTGCTACAGTGTGACAAATTTGGTCGAAAATGGCTTCAGTGAAAACCTGAAAAAGAGCCGTTTTTGCCTCACAAATTCAAAACGTACAAATTTAAAAATGGATTTTGAAAGTTATCCCATTAAATTATTCAGTTATTGGCCTTTCCATTGGTATTATTCATTTGTTTTCACCTTACCACACATGCTAGTAAAACGCATTCAAACATGCCTACTTCGACGCCCAATTTTGTTGCAAAATGAGGGTACAGGACATAAAAAGGAAAATAATGAATGAAAATTCTTAAAAAGTGAGGTTTTTCTACATCTCAACAAACCAAACTCATGTGCTAAGTTTCAAAAAAATCGGTGATTTTGGGTATAGACTCTACCTGTTGGTTTTTATATGGAGTCACTCTTAACATTATCCCTTATAATTTTCTTAATGGCGTGTTCGTCTTGGATGTAATTATTAGACATGACATTTTTGTCCGACATGCAGGGACTTCATCACTAATTCTGGACACAAATCGCTTAATACAGAAATCTACAAAAGCATTGGTATAACCCATTATTCACCAGTGTTTGTCTTATGCGATCTATCTCTTGATTGAACAGTAGCCAGTTGGACGACACCGAATACGCCCTCTTTAGGAAGTTGACCACAACGGCGACCTTATACCGCTCAGGGCACTCACTTTTGGCGTGGGAACAGAAACCTTTATCAGTAGACTTGTGGTGAACTGTTGTAGAAAATTCAGATGTAGAATGGTTCACAAGAACGTCCAAAAACGGAATCTTGTCATTTAAAGGAAGCTCGTGGGTAAACTTCAGGACAGAGTGACGCTCAAGTTCATCACTTACTGATAACAAGTCATCAAAAGTACAATAAACGAAAATATCATCTACATAACGTACATAGATAGGAATACCAGCAATCACATTGCTAGCCCTTTTTCCACTTCAGACATATAAATTTCCGAAAAAGTGGGACCCAGAGGAGAGCCCATGCTCACAACATCTTTTTGCAAAAACAATTTCCCATTTACAGCACACATCACGAATTTCTGTCCGACCGGTCAAAAATTGGCCGACAACCGGCCGTCGACCGGGTCGTGAAGCCGACCAGCAGCCGACCAACAATGGTGGGCTTGGAGCCGTCTGCTGAGTCGCCTCTGTGGTCGGCACTTGAGTCGGCTAAGTGGTCGCCTAGCGTAGACGACCATTTCGTATTAAGCGTGTCCTTGGTCGGCAATTACCATTTTATGACTTAGCGGGTGAACTTTGACCACACAAACATTTAACTGTTCGCTGTTCGTTCACCAGTGGCAACTCCGGTCTTGACATCGGTTTATCAACTTTTGTTCAACTATTAAAAAGTGCTAAAATTGAATCAACTAAGAAATACGAAGTGCATGACATTACACCAACGTAAACTTTATGTTGAATTTCTGACGGCGTGGTAAAATTAAACGTTAAGTGATATCGCGAAAACATAATTTCTGTCTCTTAGTATGATACTTTTTATACAGTATATTATACATTAAAACAAGCAAGCAACTTGAAATGTTACAGTAAAATTGCACAAAAATAAGATTACAACGCTGGCTATTTTACGACCTCAAGTGTTCTTTCATTCCGCAGAATGCTCACTACCAGCAGCACGCATTCGCGCTCAGCTTTTATTGCTCTTGATCATCACTTCATCATGCTATATAATGTGCTTTACCACATATAATTATTGTTTATTTTTGCATAATTTCTTAATATATTGGTACAGCAGTAAAACAAACGTTTATTTTAAGAACAACATAAACAATCATGGTTTTAACATAGTGCAGAGATTAAGATCATGGGCCCATGAAAACGGAGGAATGTGATCGGTTATAGTGTCATCTATGATCCATCATCATTCTGAATTTTTTGTCACTTTCGGAGTAAAAAATTGTTTCGAAGCTAGAGTCTTCCTATCTAGCCAGCAAGCTGTATGACGACTATAGTAAAAATACAGCAAGGTGCCAATGTGAATTGAGCTCCGACAGGCTTCGAAGTAGGACACAGCCTCGTCGCAAAGCTTGTATCAACAGGAGCTAAAGACCGGCGGGTTTGCATGCAAAATCTGAAACTCATTTGACATTCACCGTGCCCGTTACGGCCGTTTAAGGGAAAATTATTCGACGTCATTTGCTTGCGTAATTCTCTTCATTGGTAACAAAGTGTAGCGGTGGTGTTGTATGCAGCGTTGTGTTTTAAGTGTGTGGGGTGGATGACCGCCGGTGTCGACCTGACGGATAGATGCTCAGTCGTTTTGAAGTTTAGATATTTAAAAAGCAGGAGTAAAAGGAGATTCGATCGATTAAAAATACATTCTAATTTATTGATGTTGTCGAAAATTACAAACAGTAGTTATGAGAAAGAATTTATCAGAGACTATGAAGCAACCCTAAAACTTTTAGACGAAACTATAGTAGACTTACAAGACGTCACTCATGTTTTTAAGAATTGGACTGGAGCGGGTTTCAAACCCCAGACAGCCCGCCAAAACTGCTTGTGCGCGGCTTTTTATAACTAAACGAATGCACGTGAGGGTGAGTCCATGACATGAGTGACGTAATGAAACACCCCTATTAGAAGAGTCAATTAATAAAATGGCGCGAAACTGTAACTCTATAATTCACAAAGGGAGGGCGCGCCCGTCACACTCCCCCAACCTCAGATCTAATGTAAATTATTTAACATAGATCAAAATTATACAGTAGTGACAGTGAGCGACAACTTCAACTCGTGATAACAAGGTATTCAAGATATTTTAAATGACATCAATAACTTTAGTAATTCACATACACAAAGACCTGACCGGTAGGACCATAAGAAAATAGAAATAAACTATCTGTATAGAAAATGACAACAATTAACTCGGAAACGATTAACGACAACAATTAACTCGGAAACGATTAACGACAACAATTACAACGTAAAACTTAAACACCAATAAATTCAACTAGAGTTCTCTCCCATTCCAACAATCGGCCTACGTCCCCACCAAACTTCTCTAGCTCAGCATCTTTGAAGGGTGCCCTCTCCCTATAGAGCTCGCCCATCCTGGCCCGCCGCTTCGCCTCCCACACCCTCCGCCAATGGTGCTTGTTGGCGACCTCTTCTTTATGATAGGGTTCTGAGTGTTGTGCCTTCCTCTGGTGGCGACGGGTTTGGTGGGCCCTAGGAGATCTGAAACCGCAAGGCAAGTGTACAGAATCGTAGTGCGGCAGCATGTCGCCTCGTGGTGGATAAGCTGCGAACCCTGTGTAAATTCTTTACTACACTCTCTGCATCCGTATTGCCTCAAACTCTTCTCTATGATCTCCTCGTACTCTCCAGCCTCTGGGTGCAATTCTCTGCAATGACACATGTAAACTGAATCAAGGGGACATAAATCGAGGCGGTTTCTTAATAACTCGACCTCTCCGGGATAGATAGACATCCCTGTCCACACTGGGGGGCTCAGTGGGAATGCAGCTATCGAGATTGTTCTCGGTTTCACCACCACATTGGTTATCGGTTTCCTCACTGGGAGGATCATTTGAGTCTAAATTTAAATTGCTAAACTGATTATCTGGTTGTCGCCAGTCTCGGACATCTGAGTTAAAACAGGGCTTAAGGTGGTCTACGTGAACCGTAATCAAGGGTCCGGATCTCTCAGCTTGAATTTTATACAAAAATTCGGTTATTTTTTTAATAACGAGATAGGGCCCTCTCCAACCCAACCCTAATTTCTGATTAGCAGTGGGTGGATACCAACGAAAGACCAAATCACCCTCTTTAAACGCTCTCAGTTTAAGTTTAGAATCGTAATATGACTTTTGTCTGGACGCACTTGTTTTTAGTTTCTCACGAGCAAACTCGTGTGTAAACAACAACGTGGACTTTAGCCACTCTACGTAAGCAGTCAAACATGGTACGTCTGTCTCGTGTCGGGAATCATTGGGGCTTTCCAGCATGACGTCAATGGGAAGTGACACCTCGTGTCCAAATAACATTCGAAAGGGAGAACACCCTGTACTGACTTGCACCGTGGAACGGTACGCCAGCATAACGTAAGGCAGGTGATCGTCCCAGTCCTGGCGGTTTTCGTCGACAAACATGGCAAGCATTTGTTGGACAGTTCGGTTAAATCTCTCGACCATGCCGTCAGACTGTGGTCTGTATGGCGTAGTTCTGGTTTTCGAGATTTCGAGCAAGGAACAGAGTTGAGACATAAGTTCACTCTCAAATTCTCTACCTTGATCGGTATGGATGAATTTGGGAGTACCAAATCGACAAATAACTTCTTTAACGAGAGTGTCAGCAACAGTGTAGGCCGTATGGTCAGGCAGACTGAAAGCTTCTGTCCATTTGCTGAAGTAATCTCCAACTACCATGATGTACTTGTTCCCGTTTTCCGTCTCAGGTAATGGCCCCAAGATATCGATGGCAACTCGTTGGAAGGGAGCACCCACTCTGCTTTGCTTTAGAGGGGCCCGTCCACGCCCTGGTCCAGGCTTTCGGCGTGCGCACATGTCGCATTTGCGACACCACCATGTGACATCACCAAGTAGACCTGGCCAATAGTAGCGGGACCTCACAGCTCTCAGGGTTCTCTCTCTTCCGAGGTGACCAGCTGTCCTGTTATTATGCAAGGCTTTCAAAATTTCGGAACGCAACATCTGAGGTACGACCAGCACCCAACGTTCTCCGTTCCCACAATCGTCAATCCATCTGCGGTATAGTAAACCGTCGCGTATTTCAAGTAAATTCCATTCGCTGAATAGCCTCTTTGCCTGATTACTATATTCAGCGATGACATCACGGCTAGGTTTGTCAGGGGATTCTCTAAGAAGTCGAACGACGGGGCCAACAACACAGTCTTGCTCCTGCAGCCTCGCAAGCTCGTCAGGATTCCACGTTGGCAACCACACATTCGGCTCCGAATTACTTTGACGTGTCGTTCGTCGCTTATTGGCGGGCCTCAAGGCAGATACCACACTGGAGCCAGCACACTGGGTGCAATCGCCCCGTTGACATCTCCTTCGTGGTTTGCGGGACAGCCCGTCGGCGTTTCCATGTAGGGAGCCTTTACGATGCTCAATGTCAAAATCATACGCGTCTAGAGTCGCTATCCAGCGTGCAACAATATCGGTCGGTTCTTTAAAATTTCTGAACTTAGAGAACTGTGGTCAGTTCTGACAAGGAATTTCCTGCCCCACAGGTAATGGCGGAAACGCTTCACAAAAGTGACAACAGCCAAGAGCTCTCTGTATGTTGTAGAGTATCTCTCTTGGGTTTTGGATAGGGTGTTACTGGCATATGCAATTACTTTTTCTTCACCGTTTTGGACCTGTGACAGAACGCCTGAGATACCATAGGCAGACGCGTCAGTGTCTAGAATGAACTGACCGTTACCGTTGGGGAAGGCTAAAACTGGATGTTCCGTAAGGGCATTCTTGAGACTGTCAAAGGCATGTTCACAAGCACTGTCCCACACAAATCTGTGATTTTTACGTGTCAGTGCAGTGAGCGGGGCGGCGATACTAGAAAAGTCGAGGATGAAGCGCCGATAGTACGAAGCTAGACCAAGAAAGCTCCTGACGTCTGTGACGTTCGTGGGGCGTGGCCAGCAACGCACAGCTTCATCTTTATCTGGATCGCAAGAGATACCGAAAGTCGAGGGCTTTTATTAGGGCTTTAACTTGAGCGGCTTGATCGGCATTAAGACCTTTGATCGCGCTCTTATACATGGGCTCTAAATGGTTGGCCAGTGAACCGTTTTCCAACCCTGAAGGTTTGTTGCGGTCACTAGTCACTACACCACTCATACATGTACATTTACTGGACAGTGGACCGTTTTCCAACCCTGAAGGTTTGCTGCGGTCACTTGTCACCACTCCACCCGTACATTTACGGTTCGGACGTAGAGATATCTGTACCCCCTTGATAAAAACGAAGTCCTTCTGGGGAAAATTAAACGTTTGACAACTATTTCGATTCATGAAATCGAGACCCAAAATATTTGGTATGTCGATATCAGCGACAAGAAAATTGTGTGAAAATTCCAAATTTTCCACACTAAACGAGATTTCGAGGTACCCGAAATCTTTAATCAAGTTTCCACTCGCATCATAAAGCGGAATAATATTTGGACACAGTTCACGGGTATTCAACCCGATCCCTTCAAATACAGTGACGGACATCAGCGTACGAGCTGAACCCCCATCATACAAGGCATCAAATGCTTCACCAAAAATATTTACAGTAAGGAAAAGACAGTTAACATTATTTACATCGAAAGCGGCTGAATCTCCGGTCTCAGACCCAGCCGTTTTCAGTTTAAATTAGGGTTTTGCCCATTTGCTGCTTGGGATCTCGAGTCGGCCTGACGCTCGGCATCCGCTGAGCGGTTCCTTGAGCGACAGTTGCGACTAATGTGTCCACTCAGGCCACATGAATGACATATTACAGGTCTTCTCTGTTCTCTCTGAACTCTCATCTGATTTTTTAGATCATCAACTTCTTTGCGTAATTCGCCACATTGACGCGCAATTATGCTAGAATCCGCCTTACTTGGCGCGTTCACATTGCATATGCGTTCAGGGTCATAAGGTTTACGGTTGCCTGGTTGTGTGCTTTCAAAAGCTTCAAACTCTACTGCCAGTGCAATCGCAGCATCAGTAGATATTGGATGGTTAAATTGGACATGCCTCTGTAAGGCTTTGTCCCCAAGGCCAGCAATAAACTGATCAATAACCAAAATTTCTCGGGAAGTGACTTCCAGTTCAGGGTATGCTTGTGTAGCCAGTCGGCGGAGCGCATAACCATAATCGGCAACAGATTCATTTCTGTTTCGTTTTCGGGATTTAAATTCGCACTTAGATGCTGTAATTCTCTCTGGGGGATTAAATCTGTGTGACAGTGTTTCTCTTAGTAGACGATAATCGGATAGTTGACGTGGAGTTAGTTCTGACATCACTCGCAGGGCGGCGCCTCTTAGGCAAGTCGAGAGTTGTATGTCCATTTCATCTTCAGTCCACCCATTCCACCTACTAATTATTTCAAACTGCCGAATAAAATCCGTCCAGTCACATGTCTTTCCGTCAAATGAAGAAGTTTGTTTTTCTTTTCTTTTTACAAGTAAATTACTTGTTTGTGGTACTGAATGCACTGGGCCTTCATCAAATAGTGCGGCCTCACGACTGGCGTACGAATTCGTACCCAGTTCACGTGCAGGACTCGCGGGCAAACTACTTCCATTGTTCAACGAGCTGTCTAGAAACGGGTTGGTGTTTGAGACTGCCGTCATTATTTGAGTTTGTTCGGGCATTGGACTTTGATTTGGTGATGAAGTTGACATCACTGGCCTTTCACCTTGAAGGTTTTCAGCACAGTTTTCGTCAACTTTATGTGGAGTGAAGAACTTAGTCGCAAAACTCCAAAAACGGGACATCGTTTACTTTGAGTCTGACTTATTGATCACAGATCAATGACAAGAGTTTATTCACAGACTGATTAATTACTGAGTCGATTTTGTGCAGTTTGGAATTGAAAGCTGTTGTGGTTTCAGTTCAGAACTGCGAATAAAAAATATTTGCTAAAGCAGTGTGTTCGTTTGAATTACTGCCACTGGTGTACGTGCGAGAAAATGCATGGGATTTGCTAGCAGGATTCTAATAGAGATCGTTTGAAAGGCGGACAAAACTCCAACAAGGTAGGACAGTCAAATTATCTTACCGCCTGTCCATTTTCCTTTGAAAGGTTTATGTCAAGGCAGAAGACTGAAAGCCAATCAAATGCACGTGCACCTGCACGTGCTATGAATGTATCTAGAATAATTATAATTTAGTTGGCTGAGTTCGAAATCTATCCATGGGCCGCGGGCACCAAAAATGTAGCGGTGGTGTTGTATGGAGCGTTGTGTTTTAAGTGTGTGGGGTGGATGACCGCCGGTGTCGACCTGACGGATAGATGCTCAGTCGTTTTGAAGTTTAGATATTAAAAAAGCAGGAGTAAAAGGAGATTCGATCGATTAAAAATACATTCTAATTTATTGATGTTGTCGAAAATTACAAACTTGACCAGCTGTCCTGTTGTTATTATGGTGTTATATGCAGCGTTGTGTTTTATGTGTGTGGGGTGGATGACCGCCGGTGTCGACCTGACGGATAGATGCTCAGTCGTTTTGAAGTTTGGATATTTAAAAAGCAGGAGTAAAAGGAGATTCGAATTGATTAAAAATACATTCTAATTTATTGATGTTGTCGAAAATTACAAACAGTAGTTATGAGAAAGAATTTATCAGAGACTATGAAGCAACCCTAAAACTTTTAGACGAAACTATAGTAGACTTACAAGACGTCACTCATGTTTTTAAGAGTCTGACTGGAACGGGTTTCAAACCCCAGACAGCCCGCCAAAACTGCTTGTGCGCGGCTTTTTATAACTAAACGAATGCACGTGAGGGTGAGTCCAAAACATAAGTGACGTAATAAAACACCCCTATAAGAAGAGTCAATTAATAAAATGGCGCGAAACTGTAACTCTATAATTCACAAAGGGAGGGCGCATCCGTCACAATATTTAATAAAATGGCGCGAAACTGTAGCTCTATAATTCACAAAGGGAGGGCGCGCCCGTCACAAAAGAAATATATGTTGTCGTTTTGAAAGTTGTACATTCGTGACACGCGCCACTTCCAGAATTTTTTCGGCATCTCCCATTAGATGATGACAACATCGCAGCAAAATGTGTTCTAAAATTGGGTTTAAAAATTCCAAAAACATATAATGAAGTGAAACCAATTGTAATCATTTGTTGTGACGTTTACGCAACCTCGAGAGAGGACGTTTGATTGAAGAATCTGGGAAAAAGAAACTGGCTAATAGGTGACGCAATATTTCATTGCGCCAAAAGTCAATCACACCATAGACTAAAGTACATAGACCGCCAACTCCGTATACTTTCAATGGACGAAATCTGTGACCTTAGGTGGCACTGAATAGTTAGGTTGTGGCCGCGGCCAATTTGCACTCCCAAAATGTTAAAATCTAGGGCTAGGCCAGGCTTGGGGGCATTTTTCAATTAGGTATTGTGTGTAGGCCAAGTGAATGTTTTTTTGTATTTCTGAACATGCTGGGAATGAAAAAAGGCCAGTTTCTCGTCTGTAGCTGCACTCTTCTTCAAGATGGTGGCCCCCTGTTGCAGTTGTTCATTGCTGTATAGCAACTGAGAAATTGGCTGCGATTTCAGGTAGCCCTCAAACAAGCCAGATTTGCAAAAAAAACTAATTGGTTGACAGTACTTTTGGACCACATTTTTGGAATCGGTTGGAAATTTGCTTTCGGAATCTAACGTTGGCTTTAGTCGAGCATCGGCAGGAAAGTGGTGATTTTGGGGTGACAAGTGCCGATTTTGCATTTTTTTGCCCTCATTTTACTTAGTTTGGCTCGGTTTTCCCTTGGGAGTGAATGGGTCAAAAATACAAGAGAGAATAAAGTTTCTGTGCTCATCTTTAGGGCTTGTGATGTGAAATGACTCAAAACATTTCCTTATTTGCATGTAGTTTTTGAAAAAGTGAAGAAAGGGTGAAGAGTGCATTGACGTGCGTTCTGACAGGCAAACCCCCGTGAGAACTGTTCTGTGCCTCCTTACGCACAAGCCCTTATGTCATTATTCACTGGCGACACCTGGCTAAATTATCTGGTGCAATTTCCGGCAAGTACGTCGTCTGCTAATCATGGTCGGCTACTGTGTGGCCGGTTGTTCGGCCACACAAGCGAAATGCAAAGGAATTAGCTTCCATACCATCCGAAGACCCCATAATCGGCAGTGGGAAGAAAACCTTACTTCTTGCGTCAACGTGAATGACAGTTGTTTCAGCAATAAGACTTTATACATTTGTTCAAGGCACTTCGAAGATGAATGTTTTTAAAGAGACTCTACTACTTAATCCTGTTTTCACAAATCCATTTTGTTTTCTCCGTTTTGAGGAAAACTATCTGGTAAACTTTTTGACGAAAATTATCCGCTAAATTTCTTTGTAAACTCTTGTCCTTACGAGGAAGTTCAGCCATAGCCTAGTGAGCGAATTAACCAAATTATTCTTCGCTGGCCCTGATCAGACGGTTGGTCTCAGCAGAATGCGCACATTTGTCCAGGACTTGGATCAGCGATTTCAACAAATTCACATTCGTGTACAAATAAATAGAACGCTGGTAAAACCTTAAACATCAATAAAGATTACAGTAATACTTCATAAATAACCACCCGGACCAGTCAAAATCTATCTCGCAATTCAACAGCAGGTTACACACTCATTTCATGTCGAATATGTGCCGCACAAAATCTCTCGACTGCAGTCTATGAAAATGCAACCAACTTCTTTGAAAACATGGAACAGGAACACCAGAGGGGTGTAAAGGTTGTTTTTATTCTTCAATGTTAATTTTTTTTGTAAGCAGACATGGTTTTTTAAATTTCCGCCTTAAGTCCTAACATTTCTCAACTTAAGCCTTTTAAACGAACGTTGACGAAAACAAAATTCTTCAACCAGTTTTGTAAAGTCCTATGCCACCTGTAGGGTACATAATGAGCCAATCCCACTCCTATTGTAACATAAGGGTCCCCGTGCATAAAGGATACTAAGTACATGTATTGCCCTTCTGAAATATTACCTTATGCGCCCTAGTAAGCGGCCAGGGTGCTTAGAAAAATCCGCTTCAGGAAGGGGGCGCTTATTATAGCCCAAAAGTGATTGAAACCCGGTCTCCGAAACAGGTGAAATCGTAAGCTAGAATTCATCAAAGTTACGCTCTGTGACGCATCTGTAACCTATGAACAGAGTTTCTACAAAACTGCAGTGCATTGCTATCAAACTTTGTTGTCAACTTACGAGCATTTTCAGAAAATGCGACTGCCAAAAATTGCCGTAAATCAGGTTTCAAGCTCCTCAGCTTGGTTTAACTATATATTGATAAACCATTAAAATGGTTCTAATAAATGTGTATCATGCAGCTCCTGATTTAAACAAAGGTCTGTTTTTTAATTTTGGTCCGGTTTAAATAACGCCACAGACCTGGAAATCCAGCGAAACACTTCTACCTTACAAATCTGAAAATCCCTAGTCTCAGAAAATTTGAGCACCCGGCAAAAGATACAAATGATGAAATTCTGGTGATGATAATCGCCCACTTTATTTATTTACTTCACCTCAATTTGAACATAGACTATAGTACATGGACCGCCAACTCCGTATACTTTCAATGGACGAAATCTGTGAGCTTGCGCACAAGCCCTTACGTCAATATTCACTGGCGACACCTGGCTAAATTATCTGGTGTAATTTCCGGCAAGTACGTCGTCTGCTAATCATGGTCGGCTGCTGTGTGGCCGGTTGTTCGGCTACGCAGGCGAAATGCAGAGGCGTTAGCTTCCATAGTGTACGGAGACCCCAAAATCCGCTGTGGGAGAAAAAGTTATGTTCTCGCGTCGACGTGAA
>NMRA01000061.1:839853-864203 GCA_002633005.1 Phoronis australis | reverse complement strand
ATGGTAGAACCCAAGGAGCTCAAGTCGGGGTTAAATCAGGATGGGCATAAATAAGGAAATTTACTGTATCAACAGATTAGACAAATAAGAATAAGATACAAAGCATTGATACAGTGTACACGCGCACAATAACTGGGTCTATCATTTTCCCGCCGCAAGCGATTGAACCAATCGGATCACCAATGGCGCAAACCTTTCGAAAACAAGCCTGATTTTTAGGGAGTCTGTTACTGCTCTTTATATTTTCAAAACTTTAATTTGTTATAGTTAATTTATTTGCTGTGCACCTCAATGAGACCAGTTCATATATATGCATTTAACACGATTAATACATTGTAGAACCATAGATTATGCACTATCAACATGTGACAAAAACAGTACACCCCTTTATTAAAAATGGGTTAAAGGTTAGAAACAAAGGACGAGAGCGTAGACAAGTTTCCTTCACTTGCAACGTCGATTTTTTACGATGAACGCGAAAAGGCCACGCTTCTTTTCCCCACTACACCCGGAAGAGCTAGGGTCTGTGCGCGTGCAGGGAGGTCAAGTAGGTGACCTTTACTCTTGTCAGTGTAGGTGACCTCTACCCACGTGACCTTTGTTTACTTCTGCTAGTTCAGCTGTTCGTTTCATGTTCATCGATTAGATCGTTTTACAACTCGGGTGCATTGCTAGATTAATTTTTGTTAACATATACACACGACGCAAGACTTTATTTTCTGCACTAATATCTGGCTACCCTTTCAGAATAATATATACCCACATAATTTAAAAATTGAGGGTTGTGCACGGCCAATCGACGACCGGTTACCGATTTTTACCATTTAATTACCGAATTCAACAGTGAACGCAGGTGAAAACATCTCATCTCAAGCACAGCAGACTAAAGAGCGTTACACAGTAAGTTTTTTTGCTTTTACCAACGATATCAGAGCCAGAACAATCATTGTGGCCATTTTTCAAATGAGAATTTCAGTGGCAGATTTAGAGCCCCCTCTTAAAATTTTATGTCTGAGATATCAAAGCGGGCGTCATAATTTTGGAAATAAGCACATATTTGTGTTTCTCAATTATATCAGGAAGGTGAAGAATTTCAGATCACGCATCTTCGAATGTTTGTCCAGTTTATCAATTTTTTCGCGTCCAAGTTGCAGCCCACAGCACAGCAGTAATTATTTGCTGGCATTGGAAGGACAAATTAAGTAATGCATCTGAGAAAACCTTTTAAATAATCATACAAGAAAAAATAACATGGGAAAGTTCTTGCTGAAACTGAAGTAACCTGGGATGGCCCTATATGTTGCAATCAAGCTGAATTGCTTAGCATTTTTTGTCTTACCACATAATGTACTCAACAGCTTAATTGCCCTGTCCAAGTTCTTCCAAGATAAATAAACACTCTTGACATTCCAGTTTCAAACATTCATTGAGAACTGTATATTTATTAATTTATAACACATCTGTGCATACAAATATAGATCTATATATATAAACATATATGGGTGATTACAAATAACTATGGTCACCAATAATTGAAGGGTCAGTAGCCAATAGCACACTCATTCACTCATCAACCCTAGCATGCACCCACTTGTACAAGTACATACACCTATGCTTGTTAGAGCTCGTGAACTGCAGAATGTGGATGTCGTGAGAAGGGGTCAACCACAACTTATGACAGGTCTGTTAAGACATTAATAACATACCAACAGTTTGTTTGTAGTACCCACAGGGGTGCCCCTATATACGGCTGTGCAAACTGAAACCATTTGTTGGGTAAGTCATAAAAACGCCCCCTCCTCCTTTCTCCAGGCTTGGGACTGGCAAGATGCAACACATGATTGTACATACAGTATGATGCAGCTTGGCGGAGTTAGGCGTGGTGGGGTCCAACCTGGAAAAGGAAAAATCATTAAAGTGGCTCCAAGTAGACATGCTAAACATAACTGGTACATTTTTGAAAGTAAGTTTTGAAACCAACTCTGTTCAATTCATCAAATATTCATAATACATTTTAAAATATATAATAAAGTGGACAGGAATTTATACAGTATATGCCGAAAGAGTCAAATTTGTGAAAAAGACCTTCTTTCCACCTGTATCCATTCAGGAATATCCGCACTTAAGACATTGCAGGTATTCCAACAATCAGAAAGTTATCTTCTCAGCCATGAACATAGCAAAGAACTGCTATCACTACACTTGTATGTCAATTTCAAAATGTTTAATTGTGTGTGAATGACACTCAGGATTTACAGCTTTCAACAAAATTCTAACCCACTATGTGCACAAGGAACAAAATCAGAAAACGTACATGTTGCAGTAGACAACTGAAACATAACTGAAATTACTCTATCTAGTATCAATACAATGGATTAGACACAATGACTCTCAGAAAAAAAAACTCTAATCTTATAACTTCATTTCCTAAACAATTAGTTGCCAAAATTAATAGATACAATTCCACCCAAAAATCAGTCTCGCAATATTGCTTACTATGACAGGACTCCCATTTCCATTTCAAGAGCTTTAAACCACCATTTACCTTGTTTTCACAAGTGACTACATTGTCAGTATCATTCCAGTTTTATATCAAAGCCATCGTGGATTCAGCATCCCAAAAACAAAAACCAGAAATTAGAAGAAAACAGAATGATATCAATTGATTGAAAGTTTCTCAGCTGCACAACAATGAGTGGGAATTGTATGAACATACTCAAAAGATACTTCAGAGCTTACAGAGGTTGAACAAACATGAACGTAAGGATTTAATTTTTTTTTGATTTGATGGCTCATATACTGTTTGTTGATTTGGTGGCTCATTAGATAATTAGTTAATATGTGATAAACATTTGGTAATGTTTTGAGACTGATTACTTAATCCGAATGCATAGGATCGCAACTAAAGCAAAACCATTCCTGGTTGTTTGGAGGTGCAACTATTACATTACAGCATTTAAAATGGTACCAGTGGAAACACTTGTCACACTGTATAGATGGCTCAGCGCTGTCATCAGTATCTGGATCAGCACACTCCAACTGACAAATAGGACAGAAAAAATGTGCAAGTTTTGTTATTGGCTTTTGCCTTCGCTTGGACTTTAAATTTGTCTCCAGTTTATGCTGCGCTATATTTGCTAACCCAGAATGCTTCTAGTCAGCAAGCTTCTGAAGTTGTTTGTGAGGAAGTTTTTTAATTTTTGTTATGCATGCGTCCTTCACTGCAAAGGTGTTCTTAGCAATAGAATGTTCTTTTAGGTGTGTACGAAATTCCTTTAAATTGTTAAAATTTGCTCTTCTTCCATTTTCATGACAATACACGCAAAACCTACTCCTATGTTTCAATTGTATGTGCTTGTCCAGTGCTTTATCATTGGTAAACTTGAAAGGCTTTTTAACACCTTCTAAAATGCATGTTGTGCACCCCTGTAACTCAGGAAGAACTTTAGTCGGAACTTTAGTTCTAGTACTAGTGATAGAATTACTTTGATCTTCACTTTTTCCAACTTCTACACGATCAACCTCTACTTCAACTTGTACTTCAAGTGGACTTATCTCTGGCACAACAAAAGGATGGTTGTCATTAGCACAACTCTTATGTTTTGATTGTTTGGAAGCCAGAGCATGTTGTCCCAAACTTTTTATCCCCGATTGTACGACTTCATGAAAATTGTTTCTTTTGGTGGATCTCTTCATTTTTCGTCCACAAAAAGTTCCCTTTGACCTTTCAACAATTGGCACTAGTGGGCAATAGGGGTCATAGCTTTCTTCAGTCATTTCAGTCAAAGCAAAAACTAACACATCTTCCACTGTGTACTTGCAAGTCGATGCTGATGTTGCGGCTGCTCTCAATGTACTTGTANGAATTACTTTGATCTTCACTTTTTCCAACTTCCACACGATCAACCTCTACTTCAACTTGTACTTCAACTGGACTTATTGTTGGCAGTCTCAGCAGTGCATCTCGATAAGCAACACCTGTCTGGCATAAGGGCTCGGTACTAGAAGAAAATGCGGCAAAATCATAAAAGGTACTGAACACATACAATACTACGTTACACTATTTGCATTTTTTTGGAAATTTCGAAACTTTGACTGAGTACAAATAAGAATACGCACTGCTCATCTGAAAGTGTGGGAAAGTCATCTTTCGTCCAAATGAAGTATCGGTTATCCAACGTTGCAGCCAGAGTAGAGTTTAAGTGTTCATGAAGGACCCGGTTACCCTCCCTCGATGGGTGAAGTCCGTCGTCTCTGAAACCAAATAACAAAAATATCTGGAAGAGTATAAGGATAAAGTCATGTTGACATGGCCGCAAGGAAATGACTAGTGACGTTACAAAACTCTATCCTAGGACAAATGAATGGGCATGTAGTAACAGCTAGGCCTACACAAGATATCATTTAAGAAAATAATGTTCCAAGAACTCACCCTCATTCTTCCCTGATTGTTCAAAGGTGACCTGATGTCTGAAAATCTAAAACTTATATTAGAATCAACTAATACCCAGGAATACTAACGAAAAATAACTTATAAGTAGTTACCAAGGTAACAAAACAATTATTCTAGCCCTTTAACACTATTAAAACAAACGATCNGTTCAAAGCTGACCTGATGTCTGAAAATCTAAAACTTATATTAGAATCAACTAATACCCAGGAATACTAAGGAAAAATAACTTATAAGTAGTTACCAAGGTAACAAAACAATTATTCTAGCCCTTTAACACTATTAAAACAAACGATCCAAAAATGACGCTCAAAGTGAAAGATTATGCACAACAAGGTAATTACAACTACACAACAGGAATCCTGAACACGTTAACAATGAGCACAGTCGAGTGATTTTGCAGCAGAAGTAGTAAAGCAGGTAGATTTTCGCTAAATAATCGCTTGAAATCGCAGTTGAGTTTCTGTCTCAGCAATGCCGGAAACCAGAAAGAGGTCACATAGAGCATCCGGTAATAAAATAGGTTAATGTAGAGGTCACCTACTTGACCTCCCTGCGCGCGCACAGAACCCAGCTCTTCCGGGTGTAGTTGGGAAAAGAAGCGTGGCCTTTTCGCACGATGGATGTTGGAGAAGAACATCAGTCTGGTGACAGCAACACGAAATCGTACGAAGGCGATGATTTTCGAAATTTGATTCGTTGTGTTGTTTGTCATTTTTTTCCTACAGTTCAGGATTATTTGTGGATACAGGAACAAGAACTGAACGATGCAGGGTTCGTGACAACGTCGGTGAACGGTAATATCTATCTAAGGTGTTACAACTGTCATAGATATTGTCATCTCCTCTGTTTTCATCCAACCTTCCCAGATGAAAACTTGAATGAAGAGGATCTTCAGTACATGAGTGAGCATGGTATACTGTGTGATTTATGTTAAATTATTCAACGTTTTTTTTTAAGAATCATTTCACGCTATACCTACAACCAACAGCCCTTTTAAGGGCCACTCAACACTTTCCAGAAGAACTGGTCACTTGAGAATGTTGATTTATAAACACGCTTTTGTAGTTTTCTCAGTAGGCCTATGTGAACCGTAAATCAAAAACTGTCCGATAACTATGCTGCTATTGGGCAAGCAGACGACATAATCAGTCGGCACCGAAGTTTGAATTTTGTAATTAATTACCAGTAGCATAACCAAAAGTACTCATAATACCCACACTTCTACTATTGAAAGACTTTGAAAAGCGTTTCAATGCCGAAATTAATATTAATTAATATTTTTTTCGTTGTTTTGGACAGTAAAGTAGATGCAAGTATTTCTCGTCAAAATACACTGACCGGAAACTGCAGCAGATAGGACAGGAGAGTTCAACTCAGCACGTAAGGATATGCCGGAGTTGCGAATCTGTTGTCTATAATCTATGATCACACCACAGTTTTAGCAGCAGGATAACTGTAGTGAAGTAGTTTTTGGAACGTCGTTAAATGATTTAGATTACTCAAGGAAGGTTTTATTCGGCCAGTTCTTACCCATAACGGCGCAAAGTTGTGTATTTAATTTAGTAAACATCTTCCACCAAGGCCGAGCCCTTTGGAGTAAGAACACAATACATGTACTAAGCGTTTCGCGTCTACTCTAAGGAATATTTATTTAGGTGTCATTACAAACTTCTCCTATTGAAAGTTTCTTTCTCACAAAAACGGTCTTCGAATGTAGAATCTCGACTATGGCATGTAGTGTTTGTCCTATCATTTTAGTTCACGTTCTTTCCGAAAATTATCTAAACGGTTCTTTGTTTTCAAAGCAGGGGGTGAATTGTGATCAGATATAAATGTGAATGGCTTATTGTACGCGTACGTGCTATTCACAGTTATAACTCATAATTCAATCGATATTACAATATACATGTGCCTAAGAACGTGCTCCGAGTCAGTGACCCTGTAATCAGTATGCCGTAAACTTTGTTTATCTAAATTTTGAAGACGTGCTTTGTACTTGGCCTCGGTTTATTAATGTAGGGTCCTGACAACACACGTCTCTGAGTTTTGAAAACGCAACTCTTTCTTTACGCGGATACTTTTTTTCCCACGAGTACATTTAATGTACGACGTGTGCACCGACTCTCTGAATGCTTAAACCAAACATATTAATTGTTGAAAATGGCCTCAAAAGTGGACTTTTTTAAAACACCGTGTTGGCCATATTCGTCAGTGTAGAAAAGCGAAGTTAACAGATTTGTACACACTGCTCAAAGCACTTTTGTGGACATACGGAAACGCCAACGTGTCTGTCTCACTACGCTGTATGTGCTTGACATTTCTGATGAATCGCTCTCATGCTGGGATTTTTTAAGATTGTTGTAAGTCTTCTTACAGCTGAACACAGAAGAATTATTCTGCACCGTGGTTTATTTTCTATCATTTTTCTACATCGCTTTACCAAAGATTCACGCAAATATGCCGTGTAGAGACAAATACCTCTTCACCACGAAGTCACATCTTCCCGTTCAAAATTGTTTTATGTTATATAATTTGTCAATATTTTGTTGACAGAAACTATTTATTTTTGGAACAACGTGAGCGAAGAACTGATACATGTAACTAGCGCAGAGTTTATCGTCACCGATGCAGTAAAAACGGAATGCGCAAAGCTAGAATTGGTTGTTGCCTCAGGAGTGTTTATTCCGTGTTTGATGTCACTGTCTAAGTTCGTGAAAATAGTAACCATATGATTTCGAAGTTAGTTCGCGTCTGTACTGCAAGGGTTAATCATATGAAAATAAAAAACCCGGAGTGAGAGCTCTTCGGTGTAACAACTCACTCACTATCCCATCATCATGGGCACGTGATAGGAGACCCGTGGAGAATTTTAATAACGCAAAAAGATGCACTTTGGCGTAATACAAACAAAAAACAATCGTGGGTGAAGACTGTCAAAAATAGCTGCGTTTACAAAATGACTACAGCGTTGTATTGACCTCGAAGCAACCAATCTAATGCAGCTTGGTAACGTCAGGAGTCAAATTAAAGATCAAATGTTGAAAAAACTTTCAAGTTTTTTATCCAAAACTTGTTGCACTGTCCATAATTCAATGATATTCAACCTTCGAATTAGTGGTGTTATACAGCCGATGTGAACTCATGTAACGGAGACGGTAAAACTAAGTTAATTTATTTGACGCCTAAAAATAGCAGCCGACCAGCTGGTCGGCTGATGGCCGGTCGGATGAAGGGCCAGCTGTGGGTCGCCTTATGAGTCGACACTGCGGCGGATGCCGTTGGCCAATTTTTAGCCGACCGTTTGCTAATTTGCCGACCGGTCGACGGCCGGTCGTCGACCAATTTCCGACCGGTCGGACAAAAAATGGTGATGTGTCAACAACTTTTACTGAATAGGAACTGAACATAAACCACATACCAGTTTGTCCCGCAGATCCTGATCCAGAAAGTCACCGAGTTAATAATATCTAGACAACTGTTTCAACCCTACGATGAAATCAGCTATTTTCTCCTCCGGTGTTTGTCCCGCCTTGCAAAACGATTCCGCTCGGTCATCACAATTGTACCCGGTATACGCAGTTTTGATACTACTTGTAATGATTCCACGTCCTCTAGTTTCTTCGATAAGAAAGATTTGACAACACACCGTAGGGCTAAGCATCAATATTTGCCAGGAAAGTCAAGTCGCTTTTTGTCTATCAGCCGACACATCATTTGCCTTGACAAAATTTTGGAAACAAGTATGCCACAACTAAAAACGTTCAGTTTTATTAGCAAATATCCCAAACGTCCGACGAGACAAGCCACGGCAAAAATAAAAGAACTAGAAAGATTTAAACAAGAAATCCCATCCTCGTCGCCCGTGCTGGGTCGTAGGATTGTGAACGATAAGAAAGACAGACAACCACATCTTTTGTAAAGCCGTCTTATATTACCGGAAAACAGATAAAATGGGGTAGGGGAGGGGGTAATTACAAGTGGCGACAAACAACACAATGCAGCGTAAGTGCATGGGCATTAATGAAACCAATATTTTACAGATACTCTTTGAAATTTGTGCTCACACCCATTCTGTAATATTCTCAATACAAGAACCCAAAACCCCAAACTATTTGGAATAATCGTAAAGTATTCTGCTAAATGCAAGCCGACGACAAATTCAATCAGGAATAAAGTTTGATTTTGCAATACCACGACATCTAGCATTGCCAAAAGTACTAACGATCACCAAAAAATTACTCTTCAAAGACTTTGAACAGATTTTCAATGCCGAAATTGTTTTGTTTTGTTGTACTTAACAGCAAAACAGATGCACGATACAATATCTGGAAAGTGAGATTCGCAGTTGAATAGAATAGCGCCTAATCTGAGATATTCAAAAGGAAAATGTATTAGTTGCGAAGGCACAATTGCATAAAACTTTAAAGTTATCCGTTGGATAAGTTTGATTGCTACATGACGATAGGCATATTGTTCAACAATGACGACGTGATGCGAGATAGTGCTACGTTGCTTTACAACTTTGCAACTGTGAACTGATATCCGTGCACACGAAGAGCGTCAAATGGTGAACGCACACGCGCAACTTCAACTTCACTTAAAAATATGGAAGCTAGATTTTCATGTATGATTATCAGCTTCATGTTGTTTTGGTTTTCGAAGCCACAGGTGGTCGAGCTGAAAAGTAAGTAGCCAGCAATCTAATTGTATGGAGAGTATCGTCAAAATAATTAGGGCACCACATTGTGTTCATCTCCAGTTTCAGGGTAAATGCTTGTCATGTCGTGGTGAATCTTAAGAAACAAGACCGGCGTGGTCCCTGCAAAATCTGTGAGTCAAGCAAAACTCACCTTACCCGTTTTTAAAAGCAATATAAGTTTAGTAAACGCCATTTTTTTACATAACCATCGGTCTCTTCATAGATTGTAAACAACAGATTCGCAACTCCTACATTTTTGCATCTACTATACCGTCTAGTAGAACGAAACAAAATAATTTCAGCACCCAAAGTTTTCCAATAGTAAAACTGTTGGCATCAGCAGTCATTTTGACAATGCTACAGGTCGTGTTATCGCCAATTTCAAGCTTCAGTGCTGACTGATTTTGTCGTTTGGTTTCAAATAGCAGCATATAGTTAATCCCAAAACACTGGGACTCTTCAAACTAAGATGAAATCTCAAACAGGTTTGATTTTTTATTGGATTCGTTTGGATGAATTAATTAGAATTGAATTTGAAAAACAGGATTGAACTATATTTAGGATGGAATTTATTCAACATAGTTGAACTTACAAAACATAGTTGATTTTCTTTTTTCACAATTTTTGCCCTTTCCGCCGCTCATACGTATAAGGAGGGAGGGGTAGAATGAGCAAAAATTATGGAAAAATAGAGGCAACCCTGTTTTGTTAATTCAACTCTGATTAATAATTACAGCTGCTTCTGCATTAGAGTAAGCTCCTGTTATAACTAAAGCTGCTTGGTATTGTAGTCTTTCTAATTGAAGAAGTATGCCTGCCTTTGCTGACTGGTAGATGATGTCACAGTAATCCAGATGTGGAATGACAAAATATTTCAACATAGTTTCAACATGGATGGAGTTAAGGTGAAGAGAGAGGATTGTCACATGGTTAATAAATTTTTGTAATTTTTGAACGAGTTCTTGATAGCGAGGAATAAATTGAAGGCTATTGTCTAGAAGCAAGCCCCATTGTTCACGTGTATGCCCTCGGGAAATAACTTCGCCATTGAATGACAGATCCAGCGTTGGATTTGTTTGAAAAGTAGTGTTATCAAACTTAGAGAAGACAAGACCAACCCTTTTTCCAGGTTTAAATTTTATCTCTCCAAATTGTTCACTTCAGATCCAAACACGTCTATCGTAGTTTTTTCGTTTCTTTAAGGATGATTAGACCTAGACTTTGTGCCCAAATATATGTATATGTAAGAAAAATTCTAAACGAACATTTTAAGGTTTCTGAAACTGCAAATCTCTGTCCGAATCTGCCGGAAGAGCGTTGGGCGCATTAATTAATAAATTAGAAAAAATGAATGTTTATGAGGTATAGAAAAGTCACTATTATTCAATGCATGCGTTATGCCTGCTAGGGACTATTGTGTATGAATCTGGGGTGGCTCTAGTTTAGTGGATTATGACGTTATTCAGAATAGAGCCACGCGTTATTTCTTGGGTGTTCACAAAATCGTCTCTAATCATGTTGTTGTGGTTGACATAGGGTGGGAATTTTCCAGTGTGTGGCGGAAAATTGAGCTCTTGAGAATGTGGAATCGTGCTCTTAATTTCGACGAAGATAGACAAACATATCGAATATTTTGGTGGGACTACACAACCTGTACTAATGATTGGTCTTCTGAAGTTTTGAACATTTTTGAAGAATTAGGGAATTTGGATTTTTTTCATGATTTACATTTAATAACCATTCTCACTGTAAGAACATTTTGCATGATTTGGCCTGTAATAGGTGGTTGTTTGAATGGAAACCAAAGAGAAGAACATATATTTTGATGAAGAATGTTTATGACGTTGAATATTACGTGCAGTTAAATTTAACTCGGTCAGGTAGGTAAATTCTTGCTCAAATTAGAACCGAAACCCTACAGCTATTGGTTGAGGTTTGGCGTTTTCCTTCTCTAGAATTTGATGATAGAATTTGTCGCACTGGTCAGATTGAAACTGAAATACAATTTCAGTTTGAGTGTTCGTCTCTTAAATGCCAGAAGCGCATTTTACTCTGAAGTTGAGACAAAAAGCTAGGAAAGTAGATTAATTACAATTATGCAAAACTATATTATCAGCAAAATTGTAGTCTTCATCAAAAATGTTTTGAAATACGGAAATGTTTATTGATATATAATCACTTCCATGACTGTGTTTTCTTTTTCGTCATCTTGCAATGCGTGTACAATTGTTTTTTCTATTTTGTTTTTCCATATATTTAAGGTGACGTAAAAGCCCCGCGGTGGGCTGGGTGTTTCTGTTTTGACACGTGTTTATTGGTTTAATCCATCTGAACACGTCACTATAATGAAAAAATCATACAAATAAGAATACGGGGCCTTTTACGCTACGTTGTTGTACTCCAACATTTACGTAACCTGGTGTTGATCAGAGTGCGAAGTCACTCTCAGTTCTGACTTTGTAAGTTCGGCATTCAATACATGAATTTAAAAGTAGGAAGAGAATGCCTGAGAAAGCGTAATATTGTAAGATATGTACAAGCAGGCCATGACGAACGACCTCAAATGCTGATGCAATGTCTAAAAACACTGATTTCACGTTCCTCAAACTGGAGATGGATTTCATATACAATTTCTGTAAGTTCGGACTAGTGCTAATTCCAGGTATGAATCCAAACTGGCAACGATAGTTGAGATTTTGAGCCGAAAGGGGATCAAACGTGATGAGAAATATATATTCTAAAACTTTGGATAAGGTGTTGAGAAGTTTGTCTTAAGTCCGTTCCAAGAAAGTGATCTTAAGTTCGTCTTAAGTTTTTGACTTAAGTTTTGACGTAGCTTACCGGATGTGGAAGTTTCAAAGCTTGGAGGTGGAGAAAGAAGCGCTTTTGCAGCAGACGACATGGACAAAAGGAAGCCGAACTTTTCGGTAGCGGAGCTATCTCGCTTGGTTGCTGGTGTGGCCGAGCACAATGACGTTTTATCTTCCAAATTTTCATCCTCTGTCACACAAAGCTCCAAGCGAGATGCTTGGCTTCACATAGCGTCAAGGTTAGTGTATTAAACTCACTCATCAAGACCACGGCCACGGGCCTTCTTGCCTTTGGCCTTGTCACCACGATATATTTGGTGCTAGAAAATAGCTCACTTCGCAACAAAAATACCTCTCACATATATTCTGATGACAGCGATGCGTTATGTCTATGAACCAGTGCAGACGACGACCAAATGAAAGCTCGTGCAATCTGATTGCATTTTAAGTATCTTTTTTGCCTTCCAAAGTATCTCTTTGCCTTTCTTACTTGACAAACGCGCGTGAGCTGTCGGGTTAGTTTTAGCCATAGTATTATCACTGGACTATTTCATATATGCCATAGCTTGATTTTAATTCAAAGACAAATGAAAAAATAAATCAGTGGAGAAATTATGGATATTTTTTCCTGTCTTCAATTTTTATATACCAGATTCGCCCTATGAGAGCCCCCCTTCACGCGTTTCCAGACTTCGCCAAAATAAGCACCCAGCCCGTGCGTGTTCATGTGAAAAATGCCTTACCTACAGTTCTAAAACTCTATAGTCACGTCTTCAATTCATCAATAAGATCCGACAGTCCCAAAAAAATCATTGTGCGCGGAATTCATAGACCACGAGCCTCGCCACTATGTTGGTATTTAGCCGTGACTATACACTTCAAACTTCTGCCGTGCTTCATGAAGAACCCATAAGTTGGGCTGGTCTTGCGAGGAACGTGTTCCGGATTATGCCGGTGGTGGCCTTTCAGAATAGGCACAGCACACTCGTCAAAGGGATTGTATTGCATCTACTCCCTCAACAGGAGTCCAAAATTCTGTGTGCACGTGAAAACCGCGAACCTAAGACTAATAAACACTTGGCCAGCTTCTAAAGCAGCAACCCAAGAGCGCGCGCTACATACAAGTAACTATCTATTCACGAAGCGGGTAGCATAGCATCGGCAGGAAATGGATATTGGCTCTTATTTCCGAAAGTTTCTCATACCGTAAAAACGTTCGCGTTATTTTTAGGAGCATTTATTAACTTAATCGTAACTGGTGTTATTAAAGTCAAAATGACGAACTGCTAGTGGACCCTTCCACACCTGTACACCCCCTGAGTCTCCCGGAAAATAACTGTTAGACTGTCACGCATCCAGTCACCCGGCGACTCAATGACATTTAATATCGGCCTTACCCAGACAATTCTCGAAAGTTTTTAGCAGATGAGATCAACAAATGCTAAAAAAGACAAGTATTGCTTTACTGCTTGCATTAATATTTGTAGTTACACTGCACACATCGATCGTTACATCGCGTTTACTCTGGCAAATGAAACCTGATGACACGCACGCGCTCGCTCACTCACACATGCAGACGAACTTCAAAACAAACATCACGTAATATATATGATCACCTTGTGTTTATTCTTTGTTTACACCGAACACCTGAATGTTGCCAGATTTTAAATTAATTAATATTCTAAACATTTTGTCTGTTACTTCAAGGTGTCCTTTTAAATGAGGTGTCATTAGGTAGGGCTTCAGAGGGTATCCAGAGTCTCCAAGTAACCAGGCATCTCTGATTATGCCTCTCGAGAATTTTTCTTCAAGGCCACAATTTGCCCACATGAACGAATCATGTGTGGAGCCTGGCCATTTTGCCACTATGTCTGTAAATCTGAAAAATTTATGTCAAAAAATCACACACATATTTGCCACTGTCAGTTGTAAATAAGATGTCATTAAGTGGACTACACACACTTTTGTGTCAAAAATTTTAAAAATGTGAAGTCTTGCATCGAAGTACCAACTTTCACAATTGAAATTGAAAATGCAATGTCATTCGAGACAATTTCATTTAAAGTGCAATTCATCCCACATTCCATGCCAAAATACAAGTTATGTATTTGCGGCGTAAGCCCCTTTTTAAATTAGTAGGTAGTTTTTGGGATTCAGAAAAGCAGGCTTTGCATGTTACATGTTATCACGAGGAACTACATGTATGAATTCACAGTGGCCACATTTTCTCAACTAAAGAATTCGGGATAGTGCACCTTTAAATTTTTCATCCAAGAAATATCAGATAGTACCTCTTTAATACACCATGGTGTGACAGCCCGTGCGACAGAAGTCAGTAATACATTGTATCCAAAGACAATAACAGAGACTGCTTGGTCGCACGTGAGGTCAATCAAACAGCTTAAGTTTATAATTACGTTGTGGACTGAACGGTTCATATAGTGTCGAGTAGTAGCCTACACTGTTATTTAAGACGTCTCCGTTGTTCTAGCAAGGACATTAACTTGGGATAATTACCTTAAAAAGGGGTCTGCAACCTCTTGAACGTTTATGGCATGGAAGCCTTTTCTGCAAACAAATGTTTGCTCATCATGCTGTGGTGCTCTAATCGCTACTAGTGACCCATCTACGCATCCCACAACACGGGGAATGCCAGCGACTTGATGGAATTGCCGCTGGTACAGATCGATGTTGTCGATCAAGTTGGGGAGCGACAAGTCGGGTGAATTGTTGATGGCATTTGTTACTTTTGTGATCGTTCTTGAAACGGTCGACTTAGTCACCCCTTGGCTATCACCTACGACCGCTTGAAAGCTTCCAGTGGCGTAGAACCGCAACGCAACTGAGACCATAGACTATAGTTGTCTATAATCTATGCTGAGACTTGCTGCTCAGTTGTAAGTGAATATCACCTGCGAGTTTCTGGCTCGAGGTCGTCTTTTAAAAAAGAGCATAATAAGTCAACTGCATCCTTGTTCATCCGGTACCAGTCAACATACGAGTCGTATTGAAGACGCTCTCGATAAACTCTGCCTAGGTTTTCATTTCTTCGCTGACGAATGTGGAATACGGCCATTTTGACAAACTTAAGATCGAGTTAAGACAAGGTGAGAGTTGACTTAAAGTTAAGACAAAAACTTAAGTCAGTCTTAGCTAAGATTGTTTCTTGGAACGCAAAATAAACTTAGGATTTGTCTTAAGTCAAAAACTTAAGAAAAGTCTTAAAGTTAAGTCAAAAATGAACTTAAGTCAGTCTTGGAACGGGCCCCTGATAGTGTTTTGTTGTGTAACATTGTCAGAGGACCTGTAAGCTCTATTGCTGTTACCTTGATCACTTTAATAGTTATTAGATCGGTAGCGTCGTGTTTGTTTACGCCAAAGTTTTCTAGTAGTTTTCGGACCTTAGGTGGTTGGACTTGTACGTGGAAAAAATATTGTTGGTGCAATGTGACTGTTGGAGGTGAAATAATCTAGAAATAGCTTAATTTTCAGCTTTGGTTGACACTTGAGTGTTGGCGTCCTGTGAATGATGGGATATGATGATTGCTTTAACAGTCCTCGAATAGCATTAACTATATCCCATTATTCCTTAGAATTTTTGGAGATATTGTTGATGATGCACTATTTTGATGTTATAGCCTTATTCTGTTTTTTAAAAAGTTATCCCGCACGTTTGCACTGCTTTTTGTAACACTTAAACGTGTAAGCTTAATTAGATTTTCTCCTGTTTTGTTTTTTAATATGTTCTCCCACACGTTTGCACTGCTCTTTGTAACACTTAAACGTGAAAGGGTTCCTAGATTATCTGAACCATGCGTACAGCTCATTTCTTTTGTCTACTTCAGACTTACTTCTGTTGTTAAACCACGGTTTGTCCTTGTTCTTGTTGTTTTTATGGTTGATGAGATATTGTTATTAAGTATGTTGCAAAGGGAGTACGTGGATATATAGATTGCGTCATTTATATCTCTTTTATACAGTATTTCAGTCTGTTGATATAACTTGAGCCCACTGTGCCCTAAGAGGGGTGCGTGGAAAAGGAACCAACGTGCTGCGTACTCGTTTTAGCGGCTATTTCAACTGATCAAAATTATGTCAGTGAGGTAACTAAACAATGTTAATCGTTTTCATTACCCGGGATTTTTTCGCAGGGTGTAGAAAAAATATTTGTCTGGATTACAACAAATGCTACTGAATTTGCAGATGAGATAAGTTGAAGTCAAGCAATACTAGAGCCTTATGGATTAAACATAAACATTTCTTAAATTCTATCATTGATTTTTGTGCAACAATGTATCACATTCGTTACGCCACATCTTAAATGTCAATTGTTATATAGTGTTTGATTTTACTTTATTTCTGTTTCTGTTGACGAAGGATGTTATTATATCCGAGAATTTCAGGAGATCCATTCTTGTTGTTTTATATACCAATATATATTCTACATTTCGTGGAACAATATTATCCTTGAGAGGATCTGGATCGCCTTATTTAGTTTCAGATTTATTTTCTACGTCTGGAATTATCAGTTTTGTTTTCAAAATCCAGTGAATCATTATTTTCTGATAATATGATGCTTTAAATAGTTTTCCTCGCTTGTTTCGAAATACGTGAATGCATTACCCTTAAAGGTCCACGTTTTAAAGTGAGCTTAGACAACCTTTTCTGAAAGAGTGGCTCCTCTAAAAATAATGTCCTGGTCAAGACCCTGAAATGACAAATTAGCAGCTGGCAGTTGGCATATACTCTGAATTTTCCCTCTTCTCCAAGTTTTAGTGTCTTTCATTCGTTGGTCGCTCCAACCCGTACCTGTATGTCAGTTGCCATGGTGTACCCTCACGCTGTATTTTTTTGGCTAGAACGTGCCCTCCTATGCCTACGACCCCACGGTGTTCGAAGAAATTTGCAATGCAGCAACAAGTTTTTGGTTACCAGGTCTTTCCGCCAAACGAGTTGAGCGGTTTTTGTGAAATTGTTTTTGGAGATTAGACAGCGTCCTCCAGAGAAAAGGCACTAGTAATTTATTTTTGTTTCTTGATGTCAGCTTAGGCATCTACCAAACTAGTTGATCGATATTTGTGGAATTCACTTTTAGGCAAGTTTGTTTAATTGCACTTCTCTGCATTCTGGAAATGTTTAAACTAATTACTCTTAAGTGACATATAGGATTCACACGTTGAGCACGTATCGAGGCTCTGGTTGGTCTTGTTATCTAAATCAGTGTTTGTAATTTTATCTGTATTTCTACATTTATAGCCACCGACAGACCTTCAATTTATGAGTTAAAGACGACAGAAACGACAATAAATGTCCGTTGGCAAAAATCTGTACCTTGTGACAGCTTCAGAGTTTCTTGCGGTGACAATCACTTCAATACAAGCGGTACAGCAAGGAATTACACATGTGTTGGCTTGATTCCTGGAACTAAGTATATTGTTGTCGTAACAGCTTTGAAGAAGAATCATACAGACGAAGTTTCACATCAGAATGAAACGAAGACAAGTGAGTGCTTGTTGCTTAATATCTGTCAGATGTTTGACTGTGGGTTTGTTTAAAAGGTAGCTAAGCTTTTAGATTGTGCGTAGATGGAGAGTGAATAATCAAATCCAGTAATTAATTTATTATATGGTAACCCCTAATTAGACAAATGAAACCTATTGTTAATTAAGTAATCAACTACAAAGAGTAACTACGCTAGCGCACTCTTTAAAGATTACTTTAATCAAGCAGCCAAAACGATCAAATGTCTTATCTGCTATCCAAGCTAGGACTCTCCACTTGTTGGAGGACTATACTGTTGGTGAATCTTCGAACTACACACACTGTATAGCAACAGTGTACTCGCTGGTCACCGTCTCTGGTGATGCAACACTTGCAAAGCAATTTTGTCTACCTGCGACTCTTGTTGCTGGTCACAGTCTCAGGCTGATGACGCAACACTTCAGGTAGTATCTTACTACCCACAATGCAAGTGACAAGCTCTTAGTTAACTTCCTGTTCGTTAACCCTTGCCCTTGCCAAGATCCTTTCTAGAATCTTCCACGAGATGGCTCTGTCGTACAATTCCCTCTGTACACTGTAGCAAGTCTTAATGCTTCAACTGCTATAGCTCATCCAATTATCTTGTTGATTTCAGCCCATAATATAATATTCTACTTATTTAGTGATTGGCTAATGAAAACCACATGATCATATCCACTCGTATTATTGGCTGTTACAATTTGTTCTCAGAATATTCTAGAATCTCTAGAGTACTTTGACCCCTGAACCCAAGGTTGTAAACACCACCTAAAAGATTTTGACGTTATAATACATGTCAACAAGTCTGACCCCCATGATTTAAATGTACATATGCACAAATTTTGGGCAACTTAAAATGGATCTATTCTTACTAATTACTTAATCAATATTTATTCTAGCAATGTCCTTATCAAAACGCCCAACACGATCGCGAAGCAAGCTCCACCCTTCATATCACGAGTTAAACACTTGGTGCACTTACCTTGATTTTTCTCCCATCTTTGAAATATCATTCCTCAAAACCTTTTAAGAGTCAAGTACGTCGCACAGCAGGCGAAAATGCCCAGAGGGCTGATAAACCCAATGTCACGGATTTGAACCATGCTATGCATTTTTGTTATCTTATGATGCTAAACAAAAAAGTAAAGTCCAATCTGATATTACCTTGTTTAAGGGGAAGAAATTATGGAGCCTCTATTTTGGGGGTTAACCATGCAATGGACTAACCGAAAATGCCTTATTTGCAATACATATTAATGAATACCGTTGCTCAAGATCATTATTTGTTTGTAATTTTAAAAAAGCAAGTTTCGGCTTCACAAAAATGTGAAAGAATACTCATTATAAATGCCGCTAAGTTAAAAAATTCAGGGATAAAGTATAGAGGGGTCGGAGGTTAACAAAGCATTGCAATTTTGCTACATTTTGAGCCCGTATATCTCAGCTAGCACAACGCTGATCAACACCACGCTTTTACGCAAGACGTTTCTATCTTATAGGCCATGGGCCGTAGCTCCAGTCTTTTCATCCTGTGACAATTTTATGGGGGCAACTTGATTTTTTTCTGCATGGCTAGATATACCAATGAGCAATTGATAACTGAAAACATCCCACGTTTTAAGTTGCACATTTTTTGCAGAAAAACACTATTTTAGCAAGTACAAATGTTAAATTATTGAACAAGAGATGGCGCTAAATCCAACAAATGACTAACACAAGATGACATCTTAAGCCAATCACAAGCTCAGAAATTAACTACAGACCTATTCTAACATGGCGGCTTCCTTAGGAGATGCTGTCAATGAATGCTGCATACAATTTAAAGGAGTAAATTCGTCTGATCTGTTGAGTTTCTGGAAAATGACATGGGCAAAAAACATTGCATGTGTAAAAGAATGTCTTTCCCTTGGAGATGAGGACAGTAATGAGCACAATGGGTGTCACCAGTTGGCATTTGCATCAAGTAACTTCACGGATTGGCGTTAGCTACAGGCAGTAGTATCAGAAATCATGTTATACAAGCTTATTGACGTTACAAAGATTGAAAGAGCAATGAGGAAAGATTGCGAAACTGTAAAGTATGCCGAGAACAAAACGCTCTGATTTCTATCAAGATGATGGTGAGTGTTAATTATTTGTGGGAGTAGATAAATTGACCCAATTCACTGAGTCAGTGACAGCGTAGTAAGTTCATCAATGAGAACCAGGTCAATTCAAACCCAAGTCAACTCGTATCCAAGTCAAATTTCAAAAGTATTTCAAAACTATTTAATTTGGCAAAGCAGTGATTAATATCACACAATCGTGTCATATTTATGCAAAACGACTCAATATTACCCGTTATTTAGTGAACGAAAATTAAAATTTAGTAATTATGTGTTTAGCACGGTTACGAGTTGACTTAATGTGTGCGAGTTGGCTAAGTTGCGAACTGACTGGAAAGCCCACATATGCACAACTGGTAAAAAGAAAGTGTTCCCTGTATTTGGTGTCTGGCCTGCTTGTGTTTGAATCGAGCATCCAGGTAATTCACTGAATAATAGGCCCCTGTGATGGCATTCAAATGCAGGTAGGACACATAACCCAATAACAAGATGAACATTTTCTTCTGTTGGCATTGCTCTTTTCTCTGTAACCATAACTCAGGGATGGTGTAAGATATCTATCAAAATTATACTTTTTGCAATGTCCAGGGATGGGGAGAGCTAATCTCCATACTCAAAGCTCAACTCGAAAATTGACCAATTGCATGCCACAATTCGAGTAAACTTGAATTGTGCTGTGTGGATAGTTAGGCTGTGAGCCTGAGTTTGGAGATTACACCCTGGCCCCAGGTGATTGCCCATCAATTTAACTATTGACTACAGAATGCACCTATATTTGGAGTACCACCTTTACATTTTAAGTTACTTTTACTCACAGGTTTTGCTATAAGGCGCATAGATGCCTGAATTTCAGTAGAATAATCAAGTAAATAGCAAATGTTTTGAGAACAGTCATTTGTATTGAGTTTCTACCCATTCAACATAGTTTGTTAATTAATTTTGTGCAGTGTTGTTGGAACACTGTCTTCACAAGCTCCATTTTTATGTTTTTTGATAAAACACATTTTATAATGGTGAAAGCACAATTTAGAATACTTGCATGATTGTAAGGATTTGTGTGCATATCTGAAGTTGTGCGCTAATTTTCAAACAAAAATTTGTTTTTAAACCATGTTGCATACAAACCCATGAGTATCTTTTTCACTTTTTAGCACAGCTGGCTAGGCCCTGTATATGCACGACTTCTTTGAGTGTTTTCTACCTGTCTTTTGATCATTCTTTGTGCTTCCATTCAGTAAAGAATTGAGTGCATGTCAACATCTATCGTTTTGTAGTACAGGCCTGCAACGTTTTCCATATTTTGAAACTGTGACAACGGTTTTAATTTTTAACTTGGTTGGTTGTAGGAGGGTTGTTTTTGGATGCTACTACGGCAGAAAAAGGCATGGAACCTTTGACCAGAGTACAGGGAAGAGATCTGGTAGCACTCAAGCCAAATGCCATCGTTCGTGCAACAAAAGCTTCACAAGACTACTGACAAAACAGAAATCTGGCTATAGGGAAAGCAGTGAAATTTTCACAGATGTATTTCAAGAGTTCTGCTTTGAATTTGTGGAGCAACAAATAATCTCTCATAGGGAAATATTGGTTTTTCCTCTGTTAAAGTCACTCCTCGAGGAAACTTTGTTGAAAAGAGGTTGTAATGTATGTGTCCGAACTGGAAATCTGAAATCAAAATTGCAGAGAGTTTACCCGATTCTACACTCCCTTACCCTGATTCAGAGTGAACTGTTGTTAAACAAACATTTGTTCTTGTGTAAATGTTGGACTAAAATGCACTAAATTGTGCAATTGCTAAAACGGTGGAAATGTCAAAGTGAGTGATGAAGTTGAGTCAGATGATGAGTAACGGTTTGATGGACTTGCATCTCAGCCAGAGGAACTTAGAAATACACCTTCCCAAGAGACAGAACCCAGGCTATTAACTGGCCCAGTGGGCCTGATGATTTGTGAAACATTTTTCTATTATCATATTCAAGTCTCTAGTAATGGCTTTTTATCTTGTTAATTTGTCGGCCTTTTGTACTTCATCCGATTGCAATTGTTATTCTATACCTTTTTCCTTCATTTTTTGACAAATTGTACATGTATGCTTTGGATTTGTGTTACTGATTGTTTTTGTATAACCGATTAGTAAATGTGTCTTGAAATAAAGGTGAGGCATAGTCAGTTTGATAATTATAATTTTACCAACAATAAAAACAGCATAAAACGCTATGGATGGTAGTTCCATATTTCGCCAACAGGTAGCACCCATAAATTCATATTTTTTCTATAATTCTACATTTTAATTGAAAAATACAACAACGTATGTGTTTATTATGACTTAATACAGTCTGTAGGAATATTATCTGCAGTATCATCCTTTATGGACACTTAATTTTCTTCTTTTCTAGGTTTTTAATTCCATGTAGAAGTTGCTGAATTGGCACTATTTTAACATCAAATTTCGCAAACATGTGTAAGTTTAAACGTGGGAACTTTTTTAATTCCTAAAATACAATGATTTGTGACATCAAAAGTACTTGAATGACATTGTCCCCTTAATGTGGTTACAGAAGTGGTTTTCTAGGCCTCCTGTGGCGCACGGCCCTTGGCCTATTAGTGATGTTGATTGGTACAATAAAATCTTCTGGCGCAGAGCATTTTGCTGCAGGAATCGCAAGATGTTGACAACCACCGGAGTGAAAGTTACCTACAATGCTGATACCTGTTTGGAACACTACAACACCAGTAGAGGGCAGTTTTGATTCAAATGTTGGTTTATTAATGCTTAGTTCAGTTTCATTAAGTCAGGAGCATTTCTTTAAGGTATTCTTTCAATTTCCATTAATATTCCGCGTGTCACTTAAGTGGTGGCACAATTGCTGACTACAATGACTTGCAATATTAACTGCTATGATGGAATATGATGAAGTGTGTGTGACCTCAAAACAATATCCTTTGCTCATGTGTGGAATCTTGGTGCAGCATAAAGTGAGTACCAAGCCACTACACCTTCAGACTATTCGGCAACTGATTTTGGCGAGAGTCGGGCAATTTACAAATGCGTGTTCACCGGACCTGTGACACGCCTGTGTGACTGCGTCTAAGGCAAGGGCAAGACACCGGGCTCGTTTTGGAATTCTGTGGAACCAAGTAGAAGGCACAAACACCCATTTAATTAGCAGTAACTTGCGTGCCAAGCTTGGAGTGGGGATGCTTGCTGAAATTTCTAACGTCAACTTACTTCCACTGGAACTCAACAATGTCAATGCATGTGTTCTTTCCTGTTGGATCTAGTGAGTATAACTACTAGGCCTACTTTGATTGAATACGAATTGATCGCGGTAGCATTTTGGGGGTAATAGTCAGTTTTATGGATACCTGATTCGAGAACCAGTTAGCACCCCAAGAAAAAACAATTGTTAGTCTAATACAGTACCCCGCAGTGCAAGTTACTGATTCTCTTTCAGGAAATTCATAAACTGAGTGACCTTGCATGTATAATAAAAATTTAGCTACAGTACTTGTTTTCGGACAGTATAGACAGAGCTTTTTTGACCCCACCTGTGAAATTCAAAAGTATTATGCCAGCATCATTGCAAACAACTGATGAGCAGTTTTGAGTTCCTAAGTCAAATGACATACCTATCCTGTCGCCGTTGTTAGAGTGCAGGCTAGCCCAGAGCTATTCAGTCCACTTACCAGTAGCGTTTGTGTTAGTTTTAAGTTAAGTCCGAGATTATGTGCATCTATGGCCACGTGTTACAAGAGGAAAATGCAACATCTCATTGACTTTCACTTTTCAACAACGATTATTGTTGTTATGAGTCTTCTTTTTAGTTCGTTACTGGCAGTATTTTTCCTATTCATATATTGATGAATAATGTAGGCATAGCGATATAAATTCCTATTTTAACTGACAACCTGCATGCCACAATGAATTTTCACTTTGTTTGTCGGTGAATCATGTAATTCTTGCAATCATAGTGTGTCGTCATGTTTTAGGAGACCCACTATGTCGATATTTAGGATCTGGATATGACATTCTCTTGATGTCAAAAATTAATCAAATACCCACAGTGTTATTTTCTGGTTGTACTTAGGGTCGTTTTACATATTACACGCCATGGTTCAAATGAATTATCTCAGCTAAAATCATTGGATCACTCAGAGGCAATGACAGTGTGTAGCGGCTGGGCTCTGCGAAGCTCTGCAAAAAGTGTATAATTCGAGAGTGTTACAAACTACCTGTCATTTTTCAGAAAGTGGAACAACAAACCAGACTCTGAAATAACTTCACAGCTCAGGGAGGAAGGCTGGCTGACACCACAGCAGGATAAAGGTTTCTTTTCACGCTTGGCTGCCTTGAAGGGCGCTGGAAAATGGTCAAATTAGGAAAATAATGAAGTTGAAAGCCACTGATGTCCAGGAGTACTCCGGACTTCATGTTCGCCCGTATAATCTGCTGGGGTGTTTGAGTGATTTAACGAGTTGTTATTAATTTGATATTGTAGAAACTGAGGTAAATGCAAAATACAATGTAGCAACACTTGTAATTTTTTCAATAAAGTTTAGTATATTTAGTAAGTGTTTTGGTTGAAAGTTTGTTGTCCAATTTATTTAAAGATGTTGGTATTTCAGTTTTCATCTTCAAAGTTCATAATACACTCAACCTCACTTAACTAAAAGCGCGAAGCCTTATCTGAGTGCTGATGTATGTAAAAGCTTAGTGAAAGCTAGTGACTTAATTTGACTGACGAGTTTCAGATAGTATATGC
>NMRA01000061.1:749223-837780 GCA_002633005.1 Phoronis australis | reverse complement strand
TCAAAAGCAGACGATCACGTAGTAGAGGGCGCACTTCTCGCAGAAAATTATTTTTATGTAATTCACAACACAGGAGAGTTCCTTGGTAACTCGAGTACGATTTCTCGAGTAAACTCGATTTCGAGTCGACTCGAAAGTGAACATTGGGCACGCAATTTCGAGTTCGACTCGACTGAGACAGATTTCGAGTAGAAATTTTCGAGTCCGAGTTCGAGTTCGAGTCTGACATTAGGCACCGGGCCCAGGGCTCAGGCAAAGCGAAAAAAGCGCTAATTAAGCGATGGATCTGATTGGCCCTATATCTGTAGTTTCTGACAAAGGAAACAGGCATACTTTCACGGTGGTAGAGTTTGCTATCAGATACCGCGAAGCAGCGGAGCTGCCGAAGATTGAGCCGGATCATGTGACTGAAGCGATGTTAGAAGTCTACAGTGAAGTAAGGCTCCCAAGAGAGAGCCTGAGTTTTCGTGGAAACTGATGAAGGCCAGCAGGCACGTGAGCGCACATCATCTGTATATAACCCCTTACAATCCACGGTGTAACGGGTTGTATGGACGATTCAAAGGTGTACTCAAAGGCATGCTGAAGAAGGTGTGTCAAGAAAGACTAAGGGATTGGGACTGGTATCTGCCAGCTGTCCTGCTTTCTTACCTGCATTTCCCCGATAAAGTACAGAATTTTCATCCTTTGTGTTGCTATACAGCAACACAGTAAGAGTCCCAATGCAAATCCTGAGCGAGCTGGGAAAAACGAAAACGAAGTTCGAATTACTTACCAGTATGTCTTCGAGCTCAGGAACCGCTTAGATGATGCCTGCGAGTTGGCTAGAAAAAAGCTTGTATAATGTATTCACAAGCATGACTACGACAAGGAAACCAGAAATAGGTAGTTTTGAGTGAAGCAAAGAGTGTTGGAATACTTCACACATACCACAAGAAGCTCAACCTGCAGTCGAAGGGGCCATACCAAGTTACAGAAGCAGTCAACCGTATGGACAACACTATTAACACGAACGGCAAAATTAAAATCTTCAAAGCCAATCTGTTGAAGGAAAATCACGAACGCGAGGCTGAGAACATTGCAGACAAAGATGAAGAATGTGATATAGACGAATCGATCCTTCTTGATGAAGGTGGCGTAGCTGGAGGTTCACCAGGAGAAACCGATTTAGCCAGCCACGTCGTCGAGTTGACGACAGAGCAACAACCAGTGAGAGTGAGGCCACGCCAATGCCGTACACTACTCAGGACCTAGTGAAGAAGGAATTGCAAAAATGTTAAAGATGAACATCACATCATTGAATTTTACTCTTCAGCTTACAGCCCTCTTGTAGTTTTGGTGACTGAAAAGGGTGGCAGCACAAGGTTCTGTGTTGAATACCGACGGCTAAATGCAGTGACTAAATTTGACAACGAACGAATGGCACTCCTGAAGGTATTATGCAGACTCTCCATGGTCAATGTTTCTTTATGAAGTTCGACTTCAGAAAGAACTACTGGCAATTCCCATGGATGTGGCGAGTAAAGAGAAAACCGCATTTGTTACTCCAGGGGCTGTTACCAGTTCTTAAGATTGTTATTTGGTTTGGTGAAGTTGGCTTCTACATTCAACAGGATAATGAGGAGGATGTTAGTAGGCTCAGATAATTTCGAGCAGTATGTTGATTACGTCTTACTCCACACTTTCATCTGGAGACAGCATCTCCGTACACTGAGAGACTTGTTTTAGACGGTCAAACAAACAGGCTCGACAGTAAATCTGTCGAAATGCAGAATTAGATATCAGGACTTGGAATTCCTTCGGCATCAGGCTGAACGAACCAGATAGCTATGGAGGACCAAAAGATAATGAGGATCCAGAAAGGACCAACGTCTTCTACCAAGACTGAAGTACGTCCATTCCTAGGGCTTACCAAAAGTTTGTGCCTCACTATGCACAGATACTCACGCCGTTGACAGGTTTATTGAATACAGGCCAGCCTAAGGAACTTGTGTGGACCGATATTCATGACCGGGCATTCAAGAAGCTAAAGCAATGGCCAGCCTTACTGAAAGAGTTTGACGATGGGACATTCCCTTTTACGTAAGCCAACTGGAAGCTAAAAGAGGGGGAGCTGCAATACTTCACAGAAGAGAAGGGGAGTTTGGTGATATTGTTCGCCGTTAATTGATTCCAGTTTGACTCCTACGGTACAGAATTCGTGGTACGGACAAACCACAAACCATTGATATATATTCAATATTGTAAGATTGAAAGTCCCTTAGTTATGCGATGGGCTATAGCGCTCTACAATTATAAATTCCATGTGCAGGATATCCCGGGAAAATGTAACGTCAGTGCTTAAGTCGACAGGCGGAGCTTGCACGTTAGGGAACACTTTAAGAAGTGGACTGACACTGTTGTTTTTTTTATTTTGTTCTATTGTTTTAGCAGATAGTTATTGGTTGGAATAAACCCCGAGGTTCTAACGATGAAGATATAATCTAGTTACCAAAGAATAGCGTGAAATGTTCTAGAAGAATCACGCATGTGAGTGATAATTTCTGGAACTAGTAAATGTTGGCAGAAGTATTGGGTGGATTCTGGAAGGCTATTTGTAGAATGTACTTGAATGGGTAAAAGCTCTAAAACATTGCATGAGTCTTAATACCAAAGATGGAGTTAAAAGGTGAGTTAAGAACTGAAAGTCAGTTAAAGTTAGTTACAAGAGGGCTACAGTTGCACTGAAGAAAATCAGCGGTTACAGCAGTAGACAATAGAGAGCCAGCTATAGAGACAGCAGGTCATTGAATCAGTGAGTCTAACAGTTGCCTAATATGTCTTAGAAGTTCATCACAATTTAAGGATTTGCTACACAAGTTGGGGCTTTAAGCAGACATCACGTCGGAGGTTTTGTCTGAGTAGGCATGTGAACGTACAGCCGAGATTAATAAAGTGATTAACTCGAACTAGCCTTCAGCTATCGTCGCACCGAAAGGTATAAGCGCCGGTCTATATCAACCTGCGCCCATCCACACGGGACACCCTTGTTTTGGCAAATTTGTAATATTTGGAAATCTGGGATTTTCCTGGTTGCAACTGGCGAGACGGCGTTATGTCAAACTCCAAGGCCTGGATCATATTCTTTGCAAGTAAAAGCGTAATAGCAAACACTGATAAACCGCTGCACAGATTTCTTTGATAACTTCAATTGTGTGATTTTTCCGATTTGCCTCCAGGGTATGAATCAGGTCAATCACGTTATCCTTAAACAGTGGTAGGCTCCTCTTGCCATTGATCTGCGTCACTTCTTTCCACTGCTGCGCGTAAGCACGATGCAGGGTAAGCACACGTATATTATTCATGACCGGCTGCACTTCGGCACGTTACCCAATCTTGTTAACGCAATGTCTTAAAGCCCTTGAAGACTTATCAATAAAGCTCTCTCGTATTCAAAATATATGTCTTTATGATTGTAAAAATATGCNTTCGACAAACCTGCTTTGCTTTCCTTGTGTGACAACCAGTGTCGTGTTCGGTCTGTTGCTAGTGCAAGAAACTAATGCTAGTATATCTGTCCGCGACTAAGAATTTCCGGTAATACTGCACGCTCACAGTTTTTATTTACAATACAAAACTTTCTTTTCTAGGATACCAAACCACAGCCGATATGGTCTCTTACTGGGAATACTACTAGGGTCTTAACCAATATTCATGCTATTTTAGTGGTTGTATCAATGGTAGCTTTGTCGTCGCTAATAGACTTATTTAATCCAAAACCAATCAGGTTGCAGGTTCTGCTATGGTCTGTGGCAAGTTTATACCACTAGATACAGATGGAACCGCTCACAGATGTCAGATACTTCCAGACACTGCTTTTTCTGAAACTGATCATCAAAATATATCCCGTGTGACAAAGAGAAGAATTTTCATATACCAAAGAAGACATTGTTCCAAATAATTAAGTGGTCATGCGATCACAAACACCAGGGTTTGAAGGAGCCAAATTTGCATGTGTGTGAGGCCACCATATGAATTGTCTCTACACTTAGNATACAGATGGAACCGCTCACAGTTGTCAGATACTTCCAGACACTGCTTTTTCTGAAACTGATCACCAAAATATATCCCGTGTGACAAAGAGAAGAATTTTCATATACCAAAGAAGACATTGTTTCAAATACTTAAGTGGTCATGTGATCACAAACACCAGGGTTGGAAGGAGCCAAATTTGCATGTGTGTGAGGCCACCATATGAATTGTCTCTACACTTAGGTCGAACTGCTAAGTGAATAATTGACCTGATATCCGATGTCGTTGAATCCGAGTATTGAAGTAATCTAAGCAAAACATCCACGATATTATTGTCTAATTTCTAGCTGATGTCGTTTTCAAGACATTTTTCTCTCTTACTTAAGACCAAGTCTCATCAGCTGCGGTTCATGAAATGTCTTTGACAAAAACGAAGATGCATGTGGAAACCATTCAAGAACTACTTTCGTTCATATTTTTGCAACTGAATATTGTAAAACAATGTCAAAGTAAAGGTTCGTCGTCCATGAATATTTTAGTGTTGCGTGACAATTACACTAAATTTACCGTTTCGTACTAATACCTACATGGGCGTAGGCTGGAAGCAGAAATCCATTGCGTATACGTTCATATATCTACCCTTTCAGAATTGGGACTAGCTTCTAATATCAGTGTGGTTGAAAATGAGACAACAATTGATGTCAGTTGGTCTTCAGCACCTGGAAATATAGACGGCTACAGAATTGTATGCGGCAACTATAGCTTTATAGTAAATGACCCAACAGTTACCAACAAGCGTTGTACTGGTCTGACTCCCGGAACCGAGTACATTGTATATGTAAATAGTTCCCAGAGATCTTATTTCGAACAGAGTTCCACAAAGACGAGAGCTAAAACAAGTAAGTGTTAATTGATATTTGCGTTTGCTTACATACAATAAGTGGTACCAGATTACCTTTCTGACTCAAGACACTATTGGCAAGCTTGCTACAAGAATCCACTTATTCTGTCTTACTTCAGACGAAAACCTATCAGCTGCGGTCATGAAATGTTTTCGACAAAAATTAAGATGCATTTATAGCTTCGTTTGTCATAGCCAGAACATTAGCAGGCTATTAGGCTTACGATTGAATTTTGGTTTTGATAACCACCTTTTAGGACAAGAATAACGGAAAACTGTTCAAGGACTACTTTCGTTCATATTTTAACAATCGAATATTGCAAAGGAATGTCAAAGTAAAGGTTCGCCGGCAATGAGTATTTTTAGTGGTGTGTGAAACTTAAACTTATTTCACCATTTCGGAACAATACCTATAAAGCTATCTGGAGTACCTGTGGCACATGAATTGGAGAAATGCTCTGCAGAGGTGAATTGTACGTTGTATGTGGGACTTCATATCAAACCGCCATATTTGGCCATTTTCTGCCAGATATTAGATGAAAACAGGAGCAGTGACCTGGTCACTTAAAACGGTGCATTAAGCTACATTTCCTCTTGTTTATTTTTTAAATGATACTCTAATAAATAAGCTATTTACAGCCGTAAAAGCATAAAAGTGGCCATAAGCTGATGAGGTCCCTTTTCCGTTGTCAACATATAAAAGATGGCGATCAGCGACTCAGTGAAACGCAAAAAGCGTACTGAATCCAAAACATGTACCTACTCACGCCTTTCACGCAACCTCAGTGATGATTACATTGAGTTCCCCCTCTAACTTTGTTCCCTCGTTTCTATGGACATTGGATTTTACTATGTTTCCAATTGCACTGGACGACGGATAACACACCTAGATAAATCAACATTAAATTAGGAAACCACATGATACTGAACTAATAAGTGGGAGTTGAGTTAAACGCTGTCTTAAATGGTAATACCAGTGGATGTGGTTCCTGCAGTATGTTAAGAGCATCGGGTGGTGCACTAATGCAAATTTAATCAACATTAACAATGACAAAAACCCAAACGTCAACATCTAATTATATGTTCGTATTGTATTGTTCATCGGAGCACAACAATAAACAGTTTCCTGTTCTTGACACAGTGGTGGTCAGTTATATTTAAGTAAGCGGTTGAACATATCAGACAACTTTGTCGCGACTACTGCACTAACACAAGGACAATTTACATGGTGCCCCAGGTGAGGAATGTCGGATAAGTTTCCAGCACCCAAACCCTTGAAACAGTGTGGAAACCTGCCGGAACAATGGAAAAGATTTCGGAGGAATTTCGAAGTTTTCTGGACATCCACAAACCGAGACAATGCAGCGGACAAAGTCAAAGTGGCTCTGCTTCTGAGAACAATAGGTGAATGTGGGAATGATATATTTGACTCTTTCAAATGGGAAGCAGAAACAGACAAAGAAGACCTAGCAAAGGCACTGGAAAAGCTTTCAGGGTTTTGTAAACCGCGGATAAACGTTGTGGCCCAGACACATAAATTACTCACTTTACGTCAAGGCATTAGGTCTATAGACGAATACGCAACTGAACTGCACGCGATAGCGCGTGACTGCGCGCTCCCCTCTGAGATGTACGACCGCATGATACTACAAGCATTGTTATTACACGTAGGTATCGACAATGAACTAACGAGAAGAAATCCTTTTGAAGAGTTAGCCATTACATTGGATCAGGCGTTAAGAATATGTCGCACAGATGAGGCCGTGGCTTTAGACCTGAAAAGTGTCCGCTAGGACGAAGCTGTAAATGCGATTAAAACCTATGCAAACCCTAAGAAAGCGTTTAAAACCTATGCAAAACCTAAGAAATGATCATCAACTCAGCAGGCACAAGTGTGGCAATTGTGCAACTAATCATGCTCCCCGACGTTGCCCGGCATACATGTACAGTAAAACGTGCCACAACTGTAACCGCCGTAACCACTATGCCGCCTCTTGCCCCAGCGCAAAACAAAGTAATGATCAGACGAATAATTTTCTCCAGTCAGACACAGAAAATTTTGCTGCGTCTTCCTATGAGGAAGCCTACCTGATTAACGTTTCACAATCCCGTTGTGGACGCAAATGGTTTGCGCACTTACCTATACAGTGCCGCGAGGGCAAAACGAGCTTAAAATTCCAATTGGATTTGAGAGCAACTACTAACACTCTAGCCTATGCCGACTACAAAATATTGTAAAGCCCAGCGTTGATATCAACTCCGCATACCATCGAAGTGTGCAATAACACAAAACTAAAACCGTTGGGGGCCTGCAAGCTGCGCTCTACAATTAATGGGAGTGACCGAGAGTTTCAGTGCTTGGTGTTAGATACCAAACACCCCAATTTGCTATCGGGCAAATTGTGTGTTTACTATGATCTCATCACAGTGAGCGAAAGCGTCAGTCAATTCAGGAAGATTTGGATACCCTTCTGGAAGAATTCTCAGACTTTTTTACCGGCCTCGGGACGCTTCCTGGGGAATACCACATAGAATTAGATGAGCAGGTACGACCGGCCTAGGTGAAACCTCGCAAAATTCCTTTGTCTATGAAAGCCGACGAGCAAACGTAATGGGGCACTTGAATTTAGGTAGAGCTGTCGAGACGGCTGCTTTGCTTTTGGATCGGCCGTTTTCAATGTCTTAAGTTCTGATGTGTGAAATTTCACCGTTGCATGAAGACCCCGGTTCAGAAATTTCAGTCAGTAGTCACGNAGAAATCACTGGCGACGAAATGCCAGCCACAGACACGGAGATGTTTCACGACCTCATACTTAATATTAAAAGCATGCCTTTCATTCTTCTCTACCACGAGCCCCTTCCTCAGCATTTCGGACTCTCGAGGAAGTCGAAAAACGCTATACCCGCTTTCTTCTCAGCTTCATAGCTTTGACAATTTGGAACTGACGCACCGCAATATAGCGGCATTCACTCTGCAGACGAACTACTGACGTCGCTACGTAGCTTCTCACTTTCCTCACAGGTTAACGCAACACCTTTCGGCAAGGTGAGGTCGACCATATGAGAGGCGATGTGGATATAGACCGATTAAGACGGTAAAAAGACTAGTTAAATCGGGCGTCATCCTCCTTTAATCAATTAATGACAGAAAATGTGGAACGTAAGTAGGTAGAGCTGTCGGAGACGGCTGTTTTGCTTTTGGATCGGCCGTTTTCAATGTCTTAAGTTCTGATGTGTGAAATTTCACCTTTGCATGAAGTCCCCGGTTCAGAAATTTCAGTCAGTAGTCACGTGAAACCGTGGCCGTGCTGAGAAAATCGAAGCTTAAAAATAATTAACGCGCGTGAAAATTTAATCTATCAAACAAACTTCACACTAGAAGGTCCAGAACAATCAGAATCCAAATTTCGAATCTTTGCGCGGACTTCAACTGCATTTTCGTACTCCACGGGACGTTTGTTTCTGTCCTTGAGGCAAAATTCACACCACGTGAATTGGACGACACTGACACGAGCAAGTGACCGATTTTGCTGTCTATGCTCACATACAGAGTAGGATAGCATAGACCAAGGGGTGTGAACGATATTTAAATTTTGAATAAGTTTGATTTGTTGGAATCAGGTCAAATAATTTTAATTGTTGTTTGAAATCCCGTTTTTTTGTAAAGTTTAAAAATTAAGTCGGAAATTTCTAAATCAAGAAAAACACAAAATAAAAAAATCGTCCGGTTTTATGAGCAACTCACCCCCTCTAAATAATGCACGAATACATGTAGGAAGAGTCAAGTGAGCAAAAGAGCTGGAAGTTTGATAAAATCTGTGGATTTTCCACTGCCAGACGTCACTTCGGCGTAGTTCTCAAGGCAGCGAAGTAAACAAATTATGCCAGCGTCTTTGTTTCACTTCTTATCTATTTTTAGGGCAATCGTGCACAGCGAAGGCCAGTAATTTTCATGAATTTTAAGAAGTTGCTAGGGCATTTTAACTGTCAAACAAAAACATTTCAAAAATTTTCGAATATCTTTTTAGCTCAGTGTTTAATCACCTGAAAGGGAAAATCACAATAAAATAATTAGAATATTCCTTATATTTTTACACAAAATCGTGAACATTGAACAAAGTGGTTTTTTGTATCAATGATTGCCAAAATTATCAACGTTTAATCTTCACAAACTACAAAGGAGCCGGTTGAGCATGCCTTTCAGTTCAGCAAAAGTCGCCATGTTGTTCGAGCCGCCAACGGCAAGTGTGAGCACTTTTATCAATAATAAGTAATGTCTGTGAGGCTGAAATTTGGTGAAAAATGTTAAAACGCGCGGAATAGTAAGTAAAGATATGTTTCATGAAATTTCATTGTAAATTCTTGGTAAAAATAATTTATAAAAAGTTTTAAACTCGTAACTTATCCCGCTGTCGTCCAAGATGGCCGACCCGATCGTTACAAGTGACTCAAATTTCGCCACAAAAATTGCAAAAAAAATTGTAGTGCTTTCTCCGCTTTGATATTTTTTTCGAGTATTACCGGGTATGATCCAGCATTTTTTTCATAAGGAAAGCAATTGTTTAACCGCCCTAATTTAGCTAAATGAATGAATGTTATGAACAGGAAAATATCGCAACTTGCGTTTCGAGCTGTAAGTTCTGCATGTCTCGCTGTGTTATCGTTTTAGCAAATTGTAGTTAGAAATAGAGTAAAAAGTGACTACGCGGTAGATGTCTGTGATACGGCAAACATGTGGAAATCTTTTGTTTACCCCCCGCCACTGGATAGTTCCCTGATCGTCCGCCAACAAAGTCGACAGTGATCCACCCTCCCGCTGGTGGAGTGCCGTGTCATCCGTCCTAGGATTTGCGTACTCAATTTTGGTGATGTAAAACGATGGCTATAAAGATATCAAATCAATTTCAATACCTCTGTCTGTTCGTTGGCCATCCTTTTGTCGATTGAAAACATCACCGACAACGCATATTACGCGTGTGCGTGTAAGTTACACACGATCTCGGAACTGAGAAGTGACTTAGGTTAATTGCTGAAGTCACGCATCCGATTAGCCGCACAGCGCCACCTGAAGTTTTATCACAATTACAGACACGAATGTGGCGATGTTTTTCCAAAAATAACACAAAAAAGAATTTGGCTTATGAATGTAAGTACAGCGTCTGCAATAAATTAAAGAATGTAATAGATGCTCTGACCATGCCTAAAAGTTAGTTTACCTGTTCAACGAGGGCTGACTTACATTTTGTCCATATTCCGAATCGGAGCATCTCCGCGCCGGTGCCTGTTCATTCTGGTGACATTTAGAACGTTTTCAACGATGTTACATTAAGAAAATCATATTTTACTTCGATAATATTGTTGGCACCAAATCTCAGGAAGAACGTTTTGTATTATTTACATACACCAATGCTCAGATGGCCCTTTTCTAGACGTCAATAGCGTGCGGTCCAAGGTTACATAACCATGATCATTCCATTGACTGACAACAAATGAAAATAAATCTGTTGTCTTCTTCATGAAGGCATGAAAGAAAAAGCGAAACCATAGCCTTGATAACTTTGTCGAAAAATGAATTTTTTTAAAAATGGAATTCCACAAATTTCTATTTCACTCAAAACAGCTCTTTGTGATTTCAAATTAGTTATCCTACAGAATACAGATATCTCGAGGCAATGGAAGTTACTTAATTGTAGGGTGGGGTGGTGCTCTGCCCAGGGCGACACTCCTAAGTAGCGGTGGATAATTTGGTCGCCATGTGGCAAATGCTTATTACGGCTGTCTCTAACAATTACCATTGCTCATGCCGCAATACTCTAGGTCGTATTTGGATTCTTCAAATTCAAATTTCATAGGCGGGTGAATAAAGAAGACCAGCTGACAACGGAACCGAGATAGCCACTTCCAAGTGACTACTTGTCCAGGATAAATCCTCCCGTATTCCTGCACTTTGATCACTTTGCGCGAAATGTTGCAAAAGATGGACAGAGAAAAATTACTTACTTCTTTACTCTCAACTAAATATCCGAAACTGATTTGCACTGGTGATGGAGTACACGACGAGGGCACTTCCTGACAACCTATTACATGACCAGGACACACGATACCAAATGACAACACGACCCGGTCACACGCTTTCAACTGACTACATCACCAGGACACACGCTGCCAACTGACTACTAGAGCAGGACACTCCCTGCCAACTGATTACCTGACAAGAACACACGCTGCCAATTGACTGCATGACAAGAACACACGCTACCAACTGACTACATGACCAGTACATGTGCTTGGCATTTCTGATCAAAGCGCTCTCATGCTGGAAACTTTATTAAGACTGAGCACCGTTTCAAAAAATTGTGTTTTTTCTTACAGCTGAGCACAGAAATATTATGCGATTTTAGGACTGAAACGGAACCAAATCTCGAGTGGTGACTCATTAGAATGTGCAAAATTCAGGGAGGGGGTGGCTGGCAATACAAGCATGATTTTTTTATTTTCGCGCCAAACATGTAGTTACCACTTCTCATTCAGCGTCACTTACTACCTGAGGTGGCCAGATCATACATGCCCGCTATCAAGATCACCAGACGCTTTGCTTCTCAAAAGTGCACCTTTGCGTATTTTCTATCATTTTTTGCCATCGCAATCGCTTTACCAAAGTTTCACGCACATATGCCGCGTAGAGACAAATACCTCTTCACCACGTATTCTTGCCGTTCACAATTGTTTCATTTTGCATAATTTGTCAATATGTTGGTGACAGAAAATATTTATTTTTGGAACAACGTGAACGACCAACTGATAGGGGACTACGTGTATANTGTCAATATGTTGGTGACAGAAAATATTTATTTTTGGAACAACGTGAACGACCAACTGATAGGGGACTACGTGTATCCATGTAACTGCTAGCCCAGATTTTAACGTCACCGATACACTGAAAACGGAATGCGCAAGGCTACTTAGCTGTAGCCTCTACAGTGGTGATGTCACCGTCTTAGTTCGTGGAAATCGTAACCATAATATGATTTCGAAGTTAGAGCCATCGAAGTCCGTGGGTTTAGGGCATACTGGACCGTGAATTTCGCGTCTGTACTGCAAGGGTCAATACTATTCGGAAAATAAAATCCCTGGAGTGAGAGCTTTTCGCGGTGTAAGAACTCACTCACTAATCCATCATCATGGGCGCGTGACAGGAGACCGGTGACTAACTTAAAAAAACGCAAAAAGATGCAGTTTGGCGTTACACAAACAACTTGAAATCAACTGCGGGCGAAGACTGCTAAAATAGCTGCGTTTGCAAAATGACTACAGTGTTGTATTGACCGGGATGCAACCGATCTAATACATCTTGTTAACGTCACGAGTCAAATTAAAGATCAAATGTAAAGAAAACTTTCACGTTTTTCATTCAAAACTTGTTGCATTGTCCATAATCCAATATTTACTATTACCGCTTGCCTTCAACCTTCGAATTAGTGGTATTGCACAACCGACGTGAACTCATGTAACTGAGACAGTAAAACTAGGTTAATTTATTTGACCCTGTGCTAAGACGAATATGCATCGACACGCAAAGTGGTATCAGCAAAAAAGTGGTCTGTGGATTATCTCCCCTGTCTAGCACAAAACTGTTAGATTTTAATAAATGGCACAGAATTATGCATAGTATACGTTGGTTATTTCAGCCACCAAAATATAGCCTTTGATCAATTTTGTATGTTACTCATTTTTGTTGCTGAAAACATGCGATTTTTGAGACGGCTAATATGCCCAATTGTGCCAATTTGTGTTATCATGCTCCAGCGGCGAAATTAGGGGTCATTGAGTGCTCAAAATTTGGCAATTTTTTTTTTGTTAGGATACCTAACCATGTACAAAAATGAAGTTGTTTTAAATTTTGACGTATAGACTGATTTTTGAAAATCTACTGGTTTTTATATGGACTGCCTCTTAAAAGTTTCACAATGCTCATAAAAAGGCATATTTTATACCCTCCTAATATAAATGCTGCCTCCTTGATAACTTAGGAGCAGAACCCCTATTCCAATATGGAAGCCCTCATGTGTGGTGGCACTCAAAGTTAAGTTGGAGACGCGGCCATTTTGCAGTGCCACGATATTAATTGAATTCTAGTGGTAGGCCAGGTTTGGGGGCAGTTTTGAGGTAGGTGATGCATGTACTAGGGTCAATGAATCTGCTTTGTTTTGATTAAATTTTGTGAACATGTTTTGAATGAGAAAAGACCACTTGCTTCACGCTCATTCGATACAATAGACAATATTCTGTTCTTTCCGTATGACGCTATACGTACAAGGATTTATATATAAGTAGAGCTTGAGAAACGTGTTTGGCGCCAAATGGGAATTTCCTCTTTTCTAACAGAATTTAAACAAACTGGAATTGTTTTTCACTAGCCCTTATCCACTCCGCCCCCTCTCGGCCAGCATACTCTGTCCCCACCCGGCCGGCATTCAAAGGTAACGGTACACTCACATGCTGTTTTTAACTACAGAAGATGCAAAACACATTTACCAATGTAGTCGGAACCTAGCCGCAATTTGCACACACACACAAATAAAAACTTCCAACAGAGGCGCTATATTCCAAATTATCACACCCGCCAATGAAGAACTATCGTCGATATATCTAATACTTTTGGTAGAATAAACCAGCGCTCCTAAACAAAACATTTTGTTCGTAAGCCTATGTAGCTTATTTGTAATATCAGGAAGAGATAACCATGGTTATCTCTTCCTGGTAATATGCATTCTGAACATGTTATCCTATAACATTCTGAAAGTAGATATTAAAAAAGACAAAGAAGTATTTCATTTCAATATAGGTTGCAATTCACTTTTTACCACAGCAACATTTTTATGCGCCCACATATTTATATGTGGACGCATTATGCCGTCACCTCCGTCCGTCCGTCTGTCCGGGCGGCATCCGGCGTCTGCTGCTTTATCTCCAAAACCCTTTGACATACGTTCATGAAATTTGGCACATATGTTCCATTCATGAATGGGACGGCATGTGCGAACTTTCGGACGGATCCGACCATCGGTGTGCCCCCTAGTGGCAATTTTAGTTTTTTACGCTTACCTTTGTATCTTCAAAAGTCCTGAACGGATTTTCATGAAATTTAGTATGTAGGCACCTATTAGTGAGATGACTCTATCCTGCCGTTTCCAGATGGATTCGACATAGTTTGCGCCACCTGGTGGCCATTTTTAGTGTTTTCGAGTCTGTTTTTGTGCGTCCACCCCTCTATCAACCAAACCGCTCAAAGGATGATTGTGAAAATTGACATGTATATGCTTACTATGTAGAGGACGGTTGACGATGATTTTCCGACGATTTGGCCACTGTGGCGCCTCCTAGTGGCATTTTTTGCGCCTATGGCTGTATCTCCTAAACCGTTCGCAGGATCGTTACGAGATTGTGTAAGTATATTTATATGATATTAACAACGGAAGATGACGACTTTTGGACGGATCCGACTACCGGTGTGCCCCCTAGTGGCAATTTTAATTTTTTTACGTTTACCTTTGTGTCTTCAAAAGTCCTGAACGGATTTTCATGAAATTTGGTATGTAGGCACCTATTAGTTAGATGACGCTATCCTCCCGTTTTCAGATGGATTCGACATAGTTTGCGCCACCTAGTGGCCATTTTTAGTGTTTTCGAGTCTGTTTTTGTGCGTCCACCCCGCTATCAACCAAACCGCTCGAAGGATGATTGTGAAAATTGGCATGTATATGTTTACTATGTAGAGGACGGTTGGCGTTGATTTTCAGACGATTTGCACTACTGTGGCGCCTCCTAGTGGCAGTTTTTTTTGCACCTATGGCTGTATCTCCTAAACCGTTCGCAGGATCTTTGCGAAATTNACGATTCAAGTGATATGCTGCTGTGTTTACCTTCAAGGGTCTAACTGTGGATGTTATTGAGGCTGAATGAGGTTACATGAAAGAAAGCCACGTGTTGAAACTGGACCTTTTTTACAAGCGCTTCTATAGGCCGTTGAAACTAGAACCCAGTGAAATGAAAGCCAAAAGCTGAGTGACATTAAATTTTCCTTTCAGAAGAAAGGCTTTAAACTATCGGTAAAAACTTTTCAATTTGGTACAGATTATGGGGAAATGACATTCAGTGACTGCATCGATTGTCTTATTGTATGTTCTCAATTGTAGCTAGCTGGATAAGAATCTGCTATGCACAAGATTCGAGAATAAACAATTATCAGTGTATTTAAAAACAAATGGCGATCTGAAAAAGCACAGAAAGAAACTACATTGCGAGGGAGTCCATAATCAGGCATATCAGTTGCTCAATTTCTGAATTACGTTCAATTCTCTCAGGTTTTTGCTGAAGGATTGCTTTTCATTTTGTCCGACGGTGAAATAGATGGTCATGCAGTTGGTTTCAGTTGTTTTTTCTTGCCTGTAACAGAATAGAAATATTAGCAAATTGTAAAAGAAAAGACAAGACAAAACTACTTTTGTAAGGCAGAACATACTTGACATTTCATCTTCATGTTTATGTTTAGAAACTAATAACCTTTGTACCCAAGTCTTACTTAATATCTGAATTAAAATATGTGAAACAGGCTTAAAAAGATTTAACAATGTGTATTTTTCATGACACTTAATATGTGCTTCTGATCTCAACAAGTAAAATTCATTCTGGGTGTCAATTTTTTTCCAATGCAATGTTACGGCATTTACTGAATTAAGGCTTATTCATGTTAATTCGATAACTGAGCTGGTGGTCCTGGGGGTGAGGTCCACGATAAAATAAGGAAACTCACTCATCTAGAGAATTTTATTGGAAATAGCATAGTTTTGAAGAGAAACTGCTGTGAAAAAGTCATTCTTGACTTCTGTGCATCACGTACCATAGACCTCTTATTTTAGGAGCACTCCCACCCAGGTCAATATGAACATGTGCTGCTAGCGTACCTGGCATCGGATGAGTTTCCAAAAAGAAACACGAGGTTCCACTCAATAAAACTGTTCTTCAGTGGGGTAACTGGTGGGGATAACATCACCGAACGATGTTGATAGAAACTGATTGCTAAAAATTTACCAAGTAATGCTGTGTAGTCTGTAGTCTCCGAATGGAACTGCATAGTCATAGAGCACACACGGGGCTTCAGCACTCACACACTTTTTGTCAGTTAGTTGACCCTGTTGACCGCAATTGTTCACGAATATAGTAACCTTAGGTCTTTTGGGAATTTGTGGCCACCTGTCGAAGACTTGCACTAGGGAAATTAGTAGTAATAAAGCTTAGCGCGACGACTTATTTTGATAAAAATTCCATCTTTTACCAGTTGATTACATGCAGACATCCACGCATGCGCAATCCAATCACCACTAGTACAGCAGCGACACCGCGAAGAGAATTCTCCGAATAGCCCCATTGAAATGCTTCCATTTCAGTGGCTGCCAATCAGTTCATCCCCTATGTCAGTGTAGTACCAGCCCAGCACTGAACCGGTACTGGTAATCAGGCTCTGATTTCACAGCATTTTGAATGAATATTGTTTTGACAACTGAGTGTTGTTGAGGCGGCTACCAAGAGACGCACGATTAGATTTCGGTTCATTCTGTAGAATCCCTATCAGGTCAGCAATCATGTTACCTGATATCAGGAAGAGATAACTAGGAAGGGACAACTGTTTATCGCATTTTAACGTGATTTCAAAGTGATTTCAAAAGTAAATGTTGAAGTCGTCTGGAATCCAAGCATTGTGTTTGAAAGCTAAACTCTTTAGCCATAAAATGACACCACTTTGGTCCCCAAACACTGCATATTAATGGCACTAGGTTGCTTTGAACATGACTTGTTTTACCCTTCCAAAAGATGCCTCTTCCCAGGCATGTACTCGGGCATGATCCTCTTTTTTGAACCAACAGATGTCACTACTATATGCAAATGAGGCTCGCATCTCTCACGTTATATGACGTCATACGACGCGAGCTTCCAACTTGAACCCTCAGTTGCCTATAATGAATGACTTGAAACACAGTTCTACCTGATTGGGCAGATCTAAGAAAATTAATAACTCACACAATGGTTTCACATGGAAATACATTTAATTGTATTTGGATACGCTTGCATATGTGTATGCGTGGACTTCGTCATTTTACTTAAATACAGCAGGTGTGAGTCAAGAAATTAGCTGCTCCCGCCAAGGTGGCCGTAGTCGTGGCGTCGCAGGGAAGTCTGATCCATGCATACGCAATTCGACGAAGTAATGCTAGTCGCTGGTGAGGTCTGCTATGATTCATGGGCAATTCGACGAACTAATGCTAGTCGCTGGTCAGCTCCGCTATGATTTATTTGAGACGTGCGGCTTAACTCGAACTTATACCCGTATTCTGGCTCCAAGGTCGTTTTTTGACCCAGTTTCGTGAAAAGTTCATTTTAATACGGTCCTAAGTTTCCTGAAGTTTTTTTTGAAAGATATGATCCCGAAATACTTGGCCTATAGAGCTGTGTCAAAATTCCTTGTTGAAACACGGCCACTGGTCCAGCTTCTGCCGGGCGGCTGCGGAAAAAGAACGCGGTGTCCCAAAATGACACAACTTCAACCTCTCAGTGCAGTTCAAGTTCTTTTCCAGTCAATCACTGTGTGCGGATTCTACGCTGGCAGGCTACTGGCGGTATGACTACACCTTATTTTTAACGTGGGTGCGTCACTGAGTCACGACGTGTCCAGCCTTTGCAGTATGCACGGGAATGGCAAGGAAAACGATTGGGTTTAGAAGAACCTAAATTCATTGCACAATACTACTGGGAACTACAAGCATCAAAGACAGTCTTTCCAAATTTATGAGCAATGACTTGAACTTCTTTTTCGATGTAGGGATTGTAAATTTTTGAATTTCATTAGTCTAGTTTTTAATTCAATAAAGCATTTAGAGCTGCCCGACATTCGTGAATATCCCTGTTATCGTTTAGTGTCCTTCTTTGCGATATGGTGGTCTGATGATGGATCAAATTTTTGCAAGTCACCCTTCAGGCTTCAACTAAGATCAGTGACGCATCGCCATTTCTTACAAGACAGCTTCTGTGCTGTGCACGAATGTTTTGTGTTTTTGATGAAGTTGGCAGTGTCATGCCGGAAGTGTATAGAGGGCGCAATACTGAAAAAAGTGGGAGCTAAAGCCCTCTCACCCCCACCCCGTAGTGCACCGCCTATGGACCACTGAAAAACTTGGACTTAATATGCTCCGCAAAACTGTTGCTTGCAAATTTTCGCGAATTTTCGATATACATGTATGAATGATTAAGTGCACATTTTCAAGGGCGCTTAGACGACCTATGCTGCAAAAACGGAGACCCTAACAACAATGGTTCAGTTGCGAGTTTTAATGCGCATGTACCGAAGTATGAATGACGTCACCGGATGTGGGGCAAAAATCGGCTAGCGTGGTCTTGTATCGAGTGTTGTGTATCGAGTATTTGAGAGTTATTTTTGTGTTATTTGTCGGAAAATGAGTCAGTTTGGTGGATTGACTGTGCCTCAGTTGCGAAAATGGCTCATGGAACGTGGCATTACTGTGAATGGACGGAGAAGTCTTGATTTAGTTAAATTGTGCGAAGCAGTGGATAGATTGGATTTGGTGATCGACCCTGGCATGGCTATGGACAACGACTCAAGAACAACGAAGCAAACTTTAAGTTCGATCGGTTATGTGAATGACGACCCATTTATGGACCCCCTCTTGAACAATGATTTTACGGACATTCCAAAATTAGGATTGTATGATGTTTTCAATTATTTGCTCTGTAGTAAGGCGAAGTTTGATGAAAAAAAGTTACGGGCTTACAAAAGTGCTAAAGATTATAGGCTCTTTGCCGATGGCCATGTCATGGAGCTCAAGTACAGCACTGTGAGCGACATCTCTCCTGTTGGCTTGTTTGTTTCTCGTGTGAAACCAACACAGAGAGCAAAAACCTACATGAAAAAGGAATTCTACAGGGCTTGGCTGTTTATGAACAAAGACCCTGTGTCTGTTTTAGCAGCGTGGTGTGAGTGTCCAGGAGGGTGAGTTTAACAGATTTCTTGTGTAACTACTGATTTATCCATACGTAGTATCAATCAATGTGTGTTTGGGGTGTCTTGACTAATGTTTCATTGTAGGCTTGATAGGAAGGATCATAAACTTGTGTAATGGACTCCAGAGTTTGATTAATCTGTTAATTAGTGCGTGGAATACCACCGGGATTTCTTCTCTACACTATCAGATTAACATTGTAGTACTGCAAAAACTAAGATGTTTCATTAGAAAATTGGTTGTTGAAAGGGTTGTGAGCCACTTACTTGCCTTTACAGCAACACTCAGCATTAACTTTTTGGTTATGTGTTTTGTTTTCGTCCTTGTTAGCTCTGACGTTGCTTGTCGTCACATCAGTGCGATGATGTACGAGATAGAAGATTTCGAACCAACCTCATGTACAGACGGTCCTGTGCAATGGAAAAGGTGAGCCAGGGCACATGATGCACCCACTACTGTTCGGCGCTTAAATGTGCTTAAAGCAAGGTATGAAATCAAATCCTAATTATTATATACTGACTTTATACTGTCTCATTCTTCCACACCATCAATGTTTAAATGCGACCTAAAGATCACCGCTTGTGGCATAAAGTAAGTTGCTATTTTTCTTAAAATTACAGTTCGATGTATTTTGATGTGTAAATGAATACATGAACAATATGTTGATTTGCGGAATGGTCTTTTTGTCTAGGTACCGCAGAGTTGATCAGCCCCAAGCCCGCCTTACACCCCATCATGAGGACTGGGATCCATAACCACTGGACAGTAGAATGGTCAAGACTGAGGAAAATGTTCTTCAAACTGCTAATCGGATCATTGCTGTAAGTTAATACATCATTCACTTATATTGGGCAAACAAGGAATGAACTCATGGGATGCAAATGAAAACAGGAAGCTTATGTGCAGGTTTCCAAGCCTTGGAATCAATATCCGTGCACGCGGTAGTGAAAGTGAAAGTACAACATTATTTGGCCTTCATGTCTATAGTTGGCTGGTTTTTTTCTCATTTTTCAACAAGTTTTATAATACTTTGAAATTACACATACTTTTAAATGTTCCATATTCGTAGGGTACAGATAGTGCACTTAAAGAGACACGGGAGTTGAAAAATCATCAAAAATACTTTTTAAACAAATCGTGGTGAAGGTTTCATCTCAAATCATCTACTGCAGAGTTATTCAATTCCCCTGTGAGGAGACGAGTAGTTGACATATCTTTTTTTGTGAAACTAGTCAAAAAATGCTTTGACAACAACAGAAATTCCATAAAATAACTGGTGAAAAGGTTGATTTTTTCAGTGGCAAAGAATTACTTTAAATAATGCAATTTAGCCTGTTATTGCATTCCAGGCCACTTTCAAAACTTGGAGTACTTTGCCAGCCACTGCTTCTAATTTTTGACGAAAAAATATCACTCATCTTAATAAAAGTTATTTTAAAACTATGCCCCGTAAGATGAGTACGAATATTAAACCTTTCATTGTAGTCAGTTGTTACTTGTCTATTGTTTCAGGACATAGGACCAGATGTGGCTTTCCTGCAAACTGGTCCAGTTGACCTCCCAGCTCCTGAAGTTCCTGATTTAAGCCATCTTGTTGTCAGCGAGATGTCGAAGATGACTGCTGATCAATTTCTAACCTTTTCGTTGAGTCAGAAAGACCATGCCGTTATTGACGGTGGTACTCAGGGCCAAAGTGCAAATGAACAGTGGTTTCGTATTCGAAGAGGCCGTCTGACAGCATCAATATTTGGGTCGGTGCTATCAAATCAGAACATTGATTCTGTTGTGAACCAAGTTACGGGGATTGAGTCGGAAAAAACTAAGTTCATGAAGATGTGTCTGGACTGGGGACAAAAACGGGAAAGTTTCGCAGGAGACCTATACAGACGGAAAAATAAAATACATCATAAGAGTTTGAGAGTGCGTGAGTGTGGCCTAAAGCTGCACAAGAAGCACCACTTTATTGGGTGCTCTGTTGTAGGGTTAGTTTCTTGTAAGTGCCACTCAGATAAGCTCATTGAAATTAAAGTCCGTTCACACTCAGGAAACTTCATCCGACTGCAGCTCTTTTGAAGAAAGGGTGCAAAATTGTAAATGAAGAAATAGTTTGCGACAAAGAGTGTTCTTACTATGACCAAATCCAAGGTCAGATGGGAATAACTGAAATTTCAAGATGTGACTTGGTTTTATACACAACCAAGGGTATTGCTGTAGTGCCTGTTGCCTTTGACAAGCAATATTATGAAAACATGTTACAAAAATTAGTAGACTTTTTCACATGTCATGTTCTGAAGAAATTGCAATTTTAGTTCTGTAGGAGTGATTGAGAACATCAATCCATTCCATTTCTGATATTGAATGTTTTTCAGCAACAGTTCATAACTTTGGTTGTCATTTGTCTGTGTGCAAGGAAGGTCAACAGAATGGTCATGTGAAGAGGTTTTTTGTTACATCTTGTCATTGTTTATACATTATGGATTCTCCCATGAGTTTCTCAGGTTTTTATATTTGGATGTATGGAGTTAAGTTCTGTTACTTATAAAATGAAGGAGAATATGGAAAATGTACTTAAATTAGTAGATGGAATGTATTGAAGGCCTTTAACGTAGCACAGGCGGATTACTTGGATATTTTGTTGCTTAATCACGTTGACTTGAACACATACGAATACTTCTATCATATCCTGTCCAGATCTTATTTCATCGTGCATTGTCCTGAAATCGTAGGACAAGTTGGAACATTCCCAGGTGAAATGCATTCTGGTTGAGATATCAAGGTAGTTTTTGTATTTCTGCGTTACAACCCATTCATCCCATATATACGAGCTTGATGGTGTTGGGGCAATTTCTTGTCACATTATTTAATGATATGTGAAGTCTTCTCACGGTTGCTTTACAGTGAGAAATTATTCACTCCACTTTCCAAATTTCATGGCGTACTTTACACATGTGGAATAAGTTTGAATATTTGTTGTAATGACCTGTCAAGACTCATTTTGTACCTTCACTGTTGTTTCATGGGATCACATCAGCACAACTTTACCATTGTACATAGGTTACAGAGTGTCCTGCTAAATTATAGATAAAGCATATCATGTTTGTTGTATAATTTAGCTGTCTCTACCTACAAATAAATGACTAGAACAGATCCCTCGTTTTTCTTCACAACTAAATCTATCGTCACAGCCTGTGATTACCCAATGACCTCGTTTGTTTTCGTTTTGCATGTAACTGCATTTCAGTTTGCAAAGTGGTTACATTTCACCAGTTTCCTACATGAATTCCCAACATTTGTTTTTCTAGTCGATAACCTGTACTTGTTTGCCACAGTATGTCCTAATTTGGTGAGAATTAACTGTGCTCTGAAATTGCCTGGTTTGGAACTAGCTTATTGTCTTGTTCAGTTTCTGCTGTTGATACCATTTTTAACATTATTAAAATGAACTTTCTTGCGTGCTATTCTTCATTTTAAGTGAACACGAGATATTGAAAACTTAAAGCAAAGGCTATAAAATGAAAACCGTGCTATGGTCAACGATGTATGTTGCCTTAAAAGGCAGCACATAATTAAAAGGAAATTATCATTCTGCATATATGGACAACATTAAATTGCATGAGTCTCGCTTTTATTTACGTGTATAAATCACGATTTGCCCCAAGGCAAATTTGAGCTATAAAACAAATTATGCTTTGCAAGTACTCCAGAATGTACTGATCAGTGACTCAAAACCATGCTAACGAGCTCTCAAAGTTTCAAGGTTCTACCCGAGACAGTTTTTGGGATAAGATGGTTTATAAATTGCTTCAGTATTAGTAATCGTCTAAAACTGACTAGTCCAGGAACCTGGGTGAGATTTAAAAAAGTTATTTTTTGCACTGTCCTTTGTGTTCAAAACTTGAAATAAAAACATATATCTGTAAAATTATATTATGACCAATTAAGGTCAAGATCATTCCCCCAAAAATAAAAAAATAAACACCGAAATCTATTTACAACATACTGTAATGCAAAAAAATAACTAACTGAAGTAAATTCTGACTACATAACACAAAATTACAAAGTTTACAAAATATACAAATTTACAAAGTTTGACATTTAATCAGTCCAGAACAAATGTGCAATGACATCAAGTCGCCAGTTTTCGCACACCAGCAGTAACTCAAAAATGGAAGTGACAGACACCATTAAACCATAAAAACACTTGGTTTAACAAAAGAATTCACTAAAGTGTAATTTTGAACTCACCAAAGTATAATAAACTTAGTTAAAAATGCTAAGAAACATTTATTTTCAAAATGAAGTGTGTGATCATTTTCAAGACTCGGGAGATAGAATACTCCAACTAAACCTCACTTTGCTAATGGCTTGTCCAAATTACAAAGTGCTGCTGAAACAAAAACAATCTGGTCAAGTAGATTCTTGATGTTTAAAGGAAGTACAACTGACAGTAACTTGAACTGTTTCAAACGACCGATGGCTCTCTCTACATGTATCCTAGCCCTGGCAATGCGTCGGGTCTTTGTGGCAGCTCTGTTTGATAGCTGACACCCACTCGCAAATGGGGGGATATTCAAAGTAGCGCCACGCAGAGCCAACAGGTCTCTGATCAAGAAGCCGCGATCTGCCATGATGTCATCACCATACTCAACTAACTGCAGAAAACCTGATTGCTCTACAAGTTTCTTGTCTGACGCAGATCCAGTCCATAAGTTTGAGACAAAAGTAAATGCTCCAGTTGGAGCTATGGCAACGAGGGCTTTCAGTGTATTATGGCTTTTGTATGACGACCAGGTAATACGTTGCGATGACGGAACACTGGGGCGGTGGATGAAGAATTCGGTACAATCTATTATTGCTCTAGTTTTCCGGAAAGGCTTAAAGCAATCTGGCAAAGTCTTTAACGTTTGCTCCTTGTCTGGCCATCGAACAAGAAAACTTAGTTCGTGAAACATTAAATTAATCCATGTTGAAAAAATCCGGCTGACACGAGTTGCTGAAATGCCGAACAAGTCCTGGAGTGTTTCCACATCCATTGCCCTACGAATGCGAACTAAAGTAAGGACAAACTCTTCAAACAATGTTAGTGTACGCAGTGGACCACGCTTTCTTGCATCTGCAGTGGCTTTTGGAGGCTGTTGTCGTTTAGCACCTTCCCAATAAGTCATCCTGGATGCGATTGGTCTCAACAAGTTAAAAACAAGCATGAGCGCAGACAGTGTAAGACCTGAAAGACATAATGATAGGGATGAACAGCATTACACAAAATACTCTCAATGTTAAATACAGTGATTTTCAGAACTAATATTTTAGCTTAACTGAAATAAATTTCTAAGGTACTATTATTTAAGTTCATGGACTCAACCTTTCAGACAAGGTATTTTGTCTTATTTAGACGAAATTTCGCAGACCAACTGTACTGGACACATGCGGCTTTTACATCTAGGTGGGATGGACAAATCAATGCTGTTGGGAACCATCCACATTAATCATCATTTCCACTTGTTTTCAGAATGAGGAAATGGCAATAAATGCTCTAAAGTCCACAAAAAGTAACAAGGGTAATGTGTTAAAGGTATAAAGTTGACCACTCAACTGAGCATTATGCCATTACCACAATATTGCGAAAGTATCAGATAAAAGTATGCCTTTTAACTTTACAATGCACTCCAAACAACGGCAAGAGCTTCACGCTCTCTCTTTGAGTAGCGCTGTTCAGTATCAGTGAGTGCTCTGTATCCGTAACTGATAACTTTTGCCATTTTGCGTCATGATACCATAGAGATCGACTGGACTGGCATCGACATACAGTTCAGTTTTCCTATCAGGATCAAAGTATGCAATGCACTTGTTACCTATGAGTAAGTCAGTGAGTTTTTTCAGGCAATCTTTGTGTTCATCAGTCTAATCCTAACTACCATCTTGCTTAGTCACAGTCTCAGTGTGTGTGTTAACTTTGCATAACCAGGGAAAAAATCTTGACAGATATGTTGTCATCCTTTTCAGTTCCGTGACATTTTCCGGATAACTAGCTGCTTTTTTGCCTCGACCTTTTTTGTTCAGGCAGAATTCCATCTGCAGAGAATATGTGTCCATAAAATGACAAATGTGATTAAATCGTGCACAATATCATCAATTGTGGGAGTCACGTGTCTCTCGCGTTACATAGGTTGGTTCGCGAGTCTCATATCAATGGATAGACGAACCTTGTCAGAATCAGATTTTGGGACCACAACTAATTGTGAAACCCAAGGTGTCGGTTCTTCTGAAACCATTTCAATAATGTCCTGTTTGACCAATGATTCAAGTTCTTTCTTTACTTTCTTTCGCATATGAAAATGAATCCGTCTGTGTGGTTGAACTTGCGGTTTTACATCTTTGTCTATGTGCAATTTCACTTTGTAGTCTTTCAGCTTCCCGAATCCACCAAAACATCCTGGTATTCAGACTTTAAATCTGACAGGTTATTTGCAACATGAATGATATCTAGGACTACGCGCGTGTCTTATCCGAGCAGATTGGCTGTATCGCATTTGACAACGTGAAATGTAGCAGGGCCAATTTTGGTCGATGTCTGAACGCTTGTCGAGAAATTGCCTAGCGCAGCAACAGGGTCTTTGCTTCCATATGGGTACAAGTTTGTTTTGCTTTTACTCAGTGTTGGCTGTGGTTTCCACAGCCTGTATGTTGATTATGAGATCAAATTTGCTGATGCATGCGAGTCGATCAGAACCTCAATTGGTCTCTCTTTGCCGGACATAGTTATTTTAACGGTTTTTTTGGGCTACTTCGACTTTTCACCGACGTCAAAACAATATTCGTCGTTGGTGTCAGACACATGTTCATCTTCATTATCTTGCTGCGGTTGTTCATCGATCAAGTGACAGCATTCTCTTCGCTTTTTTGTTTTCGATTTCTACACATTTTGCCATAGTGGCCTACCCGCTGACAGTTATAGCAGGTTGCTTCGCAAGCAGAACATTCTTTTGCATGCGGATAATTGCCACCACGTTTACAGTTTATAGCAAACAAGGTCTTGAGTCTAAGCTTTTAGGTTTTGAGCTTTTCTCATGTTTTGGACTTTTCTGCTTGTCTTTGAGCTTTGGCTTTGGTTTACTGACTGCGTTCACTGTGTGAGACTTTTCAATACCACTAGCTTGCATTTCAGAACATTCCAGAGCACGACCAAGGTCCAGCAATTGATCAAGAGTCATTGTGTCACGTAATGCCCTTCGTCTCAGTCGCTGTTCTCCCCAGGTTTCTTGCTTTGCCTCTCGGAAGTTGAACATTTGGAACTGAACATTTCTCTTTTTGGAAGTACTCACTTAATTTTTTCTTTGCGCTCGTAAATGTTTTCTCATCCGTTTTGAGAGTGCCAAAATGTCCATCACGCTCTTGCCGGCGCAATGTAACATCAATGCCATTTTTCTTTTTTTAGGTCCAGTGCCAAGACGTAAATTTCAAACCTCGCGATCCATTTTGTCCGCCTAGGACCTACTGTGTGCCGGTCATGTCCAGGTTTAAATGGTGCTACAACTTGTATTGGGTTCATTTCGCCACTCGTTGCCAGTGTAATGATCCAATAATACAGCACACATCACGAATTTTTGTCCGCCCGGTCGGAAATTGGTCGACGACTAGCCGTCGGCCGGTCGGCAAATGAGCCGACCGGTCGGCTAAAAATTAGCTGTCCGGCAGCCGCCCGCAGTGCCGACTCATAAGGCGACTCCCCAGCCGACCCTTCAGCCGACCCTTCAGCCGACCGGCCATCAGCCGACCAGCTGGTCGGCTGCTATTTTTAGGCTAGAGTAGCAGTTGCGTAATAGGTTGGCAGGGTGATACCACTTTGCGTGTCGATGCATATTCGTCTAAGCACAGGGTCAAATAAATTAACCTAGTTTTACTGTCTCGGTTACATGAGTTCACGTCGGTTGTGTAACACCACTAATTCGAAGGTTGAAGGCAAGCGGTACTAGTAAACATTGGATTATGGACAATGCAACAAGTTTTGGATGAAAAACGTGGAAGTTTTCTTTACATTTGATCTTTAATTTGATTCGTGACGTACATGTAAACAAGATGTAATAGATTGGTTGCTTCCCAGTCAATACAACGTTGTAGTCATTTTGTAAACGCAGCTTTTTTTTTAACAGTCTTCGCCCGCAATTGATTTTGTTTGTGTAACGCCAAACTGAATCTTTTTGCGTTTTTTAAGTTAGTCACCGGTATCCTACCACGCGCTCATGATGATGGATTAGTGAGTGAGTTGTTACACCGCGAAGAGCTCCCACTCCGGGGATTTCATTTTCACAGTATTGACCCTTGCAGTACAGACGCGAAATTCACGGTCCAGTATGCCCTAAACCCACTGACTTCGATGGCTCTAACTTCGAAATCACATTATGATTACGATTTCCTCGAACTAAGACGGTGACATCACCACTGTTGAGGCTGCAGGCAATTGTAGCTTTGCGCATTCCGTTTTCATGTATCGGTGAAGTTAAAATCCGGCGGGGCTAGCAGTTACATGTATACATGTAGTCCCCTATCAGTTGGTCGTTCACGTTGTTCCAAAAATAAATATTTTCTGTCAACAACATATTGACAAATTACGCAAAATAAAATAACTGTGAACGGGAAGATGTGAATACGTGATGAAGAAGTATTCACTACGTGGCATATGTGCGTGAATCTTTGGTAAAGCGATTGCGATGGAAAAAAATGATAGAAAACACACAAAGGGGCACTTTTGAGAAGCAAAGCGTCTGGTGATATTGATAGCGTATGATCTGGCCACCTTAGGTAGAATGAGAAGTGGCAACTACAGAATACAAATAAAAAATAAATAAATCATGCTTGTATATATATCGCCACCCCCCCCCCCCCAGTTTTGCACATTCTAATGAGTCACCACTCGAGATTTGGTTCCATTTCAGTCCTAAAATCGCAGAATAATTTTTCTGTTCTCAGCTGTAAGAAAAAATACTACTTTTTGAAACGGTGCTCAGTCTTAAAAAAGTTTCCAGCATGAAATGAAATGCCAAGTACACGCAGCGTTGTAAGACAGAGACGTTGGCGTTTCCGTATGTCCACAAAAGTGCTTTGAGCACTGTGTACAAATTTGTTCATTTCGCTTTTCTACACTGACGACTATGGTTAACTCGGTGTTTTAAAAAAGAACACTTTTGAGGGCATTTTCAAAAATAAATGTTTGGTTGATGAATTCAGCGAGTCGGTGTCCACGGGCAGAAAACGGTATCTGCGTAAAGAAAGAGTTGCGTTTTCAAAACATTCAGAGCATGAACTCAAGGACTACCTGAGACTGGTATTCGTGTCCAATGAAAATATAGCTCTTGGAAAAATGTTACCCCGAAGAAATGTGCAAAATATGATCGTCATTTACGGAAGGTTGTACTAGAAGTGATTCGTTGCAGTGGAGAAGCTACGGGATAGTAAAAACACTATGCTGTACACTAGCTAGCTGAATGGAAAGCTGAAGCGAAAACATCCAGAACACACATTTTCTATTCAGGAATTGAAATCTCTGTAGAATCAAAAACAATTGGCAACCAGGATTCATTGTGTCAGAAAACTTATCACGCCAGGAGAGGGAGTTGTTGTCAAGCCCGGAGGCTACGTGATCACCCATTATGCAATGGTGACAATCCAGTGTGTACCTATACATTGCATCTATTGTAAAACGTGGATTAGAAAAAAGAAATTCAATTCCAAGATAATAGGTCTGTTGTCAGCGAGAGGTTGAACATATTGCCCTTGTTTATACGTATTCATGTAGTGCGGACATTATTACTGTGAAAGATCCATGCTTGGGGATGGTGACGTGGTGTTCTGGCGTGAAAGTTATTGACACGGTAAGGTTTTGAACCTGACTTATTAAATTTTCAGTTCGGTCGTATTTTATTTTGATCCTGAAGTGACGAATTTTTGGTCCTCACTTGATAAATTATAGGTGCTGATGTGATAAATTTTCAGCCTTGACGTGGTGAATTTTGGTCTTATTTGCTCTCTTGTCTTCTGGTGAAAACAATCTCAATGTTTTGGATTGTTTTAATTCCTGCTTAAGTAAAATTTCTGGTTTTGAGATATTTATTTTTAGTCGTGGAGAGTTTACATGTTTTGCTTGGTTTAAATCTTGCATAGAAAAGATATGTTGTTAAATGTTTCAAATTAGGCCTCCCATAAATGTGAGAGGGCAAGTTGTGTAGCAGCCTGCTGTGTAACTTCTTATATAAATCTAGGTGTTCGTGATTTAGTAATACTATGAAAAATGAGTAGTTGAGGCTTCTTTTGAACTACTCTATCCTTTGTATATGCCTGGTGTAGATGGCTCACTGTGATATTATGTATGTTTTATTATCCTCTATGGCTTAACAAATATATATCTTCCTTCATGCCTGTAATAGAGGTACCCCCAGAATCAACAAGCACGTGTATGTTTTTATTCTAATGAGGCGTGCTTCGAATGTACAATAAGTAATCATACTTTTACAAAGGTTCATAACAAACGGATTCATTAAACCCAGTAAATATTTTTGCAACTGCCGATCTGCATATTAGACTTTCATATTGCATCATACCTCATCAGAGTAAAACTTGTTATCAATCATAGTAGAAAAAAATATTTTTATCATTGCCACAAGACATTAACAAACGCAGTCAGTGTCTGTAACTGTTGTGTCTACATTGCTGATGAACTTAAGTCGGTCAATTTCCATTTTTATATCACTGATTCATGCCAAAGGTTTGAAATTGCGCCCCCTTAAGAGTTTTGACTTGCCCTGGTGATCACTAGAATCCGAGGCAATAAACTTATAGAAGTTGTTTTTTAACTAGTGTAATATCGCTGAAAATTGTGTGCGTTTTCGTTTGCGAGAGTGTTCTTTTTGAATCAATGGGTTAATCATTTTTACGCTCTACATGAAAACACTGATTACGTTTTTGGGATTACATGTACCAGGTTACCCCAAAAATATTATTTTCAAAGTTTTACCTCTTGAAGTATACGCAAAACACCACGTATTGTGTTCTTACGTCAAAGGGCTCGGAAGCCTCTAGCCTTGGTGCGAAGCTGTTTACTAAATTAAATATACAAATTTGTTTCATTGTGGGTAAAAACTGACCGAATAAAATCTTCCTAGAGTAGTCTAAATTATTTGCCAGAGTTGCAAAAAATGTTTTTTACAGTTATTCTGCTGCTAAAGTTATGGTGTGATCTTATGCGTCGACTTTCGACCCAATGAAATATTGCGTCACCTTTTAGACAGTTTCTTTTTCCCAGATTCTTTAATCAAACGTTCTCCAAAGAGGTTGCGTAAACGTCAAAACAAATGATCAGAGTTAGTTTCACTTCATTATATGTTTTTGGAATTTTGATATCAGTGAACCGAATTTTAGAACAAATTTTGCTGAGATGTTGTCATCATCTATTGGGAGATGTTGAAAACATTTTGGAAGTGGCGCGTGTCACGAATGAACTTTTTTCTAAACGACGGCATACGTTTTTTCGTTAAAAAAGGCAGAGAATTACGCAGGAAGATGAAGTCGGATATTTTTCACTTAAACGGCCGTAACGGGCAACTTGAATGCCAATTGACTTCTAGATTTTTCATGCACACAACGTTTTCGACGAGGTGACAAGTGTAACTATCTGGGCTGTGTGAACTTTCGAGGTCTGTTTGATCTCAATAAGCAGTGGCACCTTGCTGTATTTTGAAAATGGTCTTTATACAACTAGCTGGCTAGATAGGAATGCTCTAGTTTCGAAAAGATTTTTTACAGCGGAAGTGACAACAATTTCAGAATGATGATGGATGACACTATAAACCGTTCACAGTCTTCCGTTTTCATACGCCCGTGATTTACATGTAATATCGGCGCTATGTTCAAACCATTGTTTATGTTGTTCCTAAAATAAACTTGGGTTCTATTGCTGTACCAACAAATTAAGAAATTATACAGAAATAAGCAATAATTATCTGTGGTAAATCGCAATATACAGCGTGATGAAGTGATGATCAAGAGCAATAACGAATGAGCGCAAATGCGTGATACTTGTTGAGTATTCCGCTGCATGAAAACACTTGAGGTAGTAAAATATCCAGTGTTGTATTTTGATTTTTATGCAAATTTACTGTAAAATTTCAAAGTTCGTGCTTGTTTTTATGCATCAAGTATTGTATAAAAAGTCTCACTTCTAAAGTTAGAAATTATGATTCCGCGATCTCATTTAACGTTTGATTTTACCACGCCGTCATTAATTCAACATCAAGTTTGAGGCAGGTGTAATGTCACGCACTTCGTATTTGTAGGTTGATTCGATTTGACCTCCTTTCAATAGTGTAAGAAAAGTCGATAAACCGATGTCAAGACCGGAGATGCCACTGGTGAACGAACAGCGAACAGTTTAATGTTTGTTTGGCCAAAGTTCACCCGCTAAGTCATAAAATGGTAATTGCCGACCAAGGACACGCTTAATCCGAATTGGTCGTCTACGCTAGGCGACCACTTAGCCGACCCAAGTGCGGACCACAGAGGCGACTCAGCAGACGGCTCCTAGCCGACCGTTGTTGGTCGGCGGCTGGTCGGCTAGGCGACCGGTCGACGGCCGGTCGTCGACCAATTTCTGACCAGGCGGACAAAAATTCGTGATGTGTGCTGTACGTTGTCTATAGCAAAACTTGCATTCTTTCACAAACACAACATGAGCCGCGCCATGTTGGAATCTTCTATCTCAGTGTCATACCTTGTAGTATTATATATGTGTGCTGTACGTTGTCTATAGCAAAACTTGCATTCTTTCACAAACACAACATGAGCCGCGCCATGTTGGAATCTTCTATCTCAGTGTCATACCTTGTAGTATTATATATGTATTGGGGAAGATCAGAAACTGAGGACAACTGTGGTCAAGCCAAGGACTGTAATGTTTTTTACTCCGTGGTAGAGCTAACGACCGTCGGCTTGTGCATGCAAAATCTCGAAGTTAGTTGACACTCACCTAACCCGCTGCAGCCATAAAAGTAAAAACAATCCAATAAAAGTCATTCCCTTGCATAATTCTCGATCTGTTTGTAACAAACATAAGTGTGGCGTCGTTTCTAAAGCAATTTGCTCGTGACAGGCGTACGCGCCGTTTCTTAATTAGCGACATCTCTCGGCAGAACAAAGTCAATTTTCCAACTCTAATTTGTTGTAACATTTTTGGTTCTTTTTAGCTACAACAGCGTAAACTGTATACTTAGCAAACAACTTTGCATCAAGGCTTGGTGATGCAGCGAGATATTTTTGTTGCTCGTTCGGGTTGTTGCCAATTTTTGCTTGTTTCCATAACCTATGAGAATGGCGGAAATACCAGTGTTGCAATTTGATTTTTAATGTTTGTATAAGTCAGAAAATCAGAGGTCTGTAAACCTTGAGTTTTTAAAAGGCTTAATCCAAAAGACTAGCAGATGCCCACTCTATCAAAATTGCCCTGAAGGTATTAACCCTTCCATGCAGTATTGCTTTATTAACTGGTCTTGGCTACATTTTATGCCCTGGTCACGCATTCAGCCAAGAGTAGTTCCATAGGCTGCTTATCAGCCAATTATACGCGCATGCCGACTCAAAATAGAAGCCTGCTAAGAGTGAAATTGGACAAGTACAGTGTTCATATAGTTTCTTGTTGTAGTGGATTTCTTCAGGGCATGACTTTAACAAATTAAAAATATAAATTGTCTAAAATAAGACTGTAGAATTTGTTGTTTGGCTCAATGACACGACACCTTTAATTCCTTGGGTGACATGACCATATCAGTTTTATTGAAATTTAGCTACAAAAAGGGTACATCCATAGGACAAATTGGTATCACTCACATGACCAAACTTTGCTTGATATAAATGCAAGATGAGCTCTCAAAAATGTTGTTACATTTTTTAGTCATCTCTTCATTTTTACCCTGTGCAACTTGTTGGAAGAATTATATCTACAGTAGGTGCAACAACATCCCTAAAAACTCTCAATTTTTGTAAAATTTGTTTGAAAATGAACCACCACTACACACCTAACACCAGAAAACTCCGCATTTATAGCTCAATTTTTTAAGATTTTTCTCTCAGCCATTTTAAGTATACCGGTATTGCATTTTATTTCAATTTTCAATGGAGCCTACTCAGCAACATCATTACTGATTTAAAACGTGATTTCAACAATATAATTATTTAAACCATTTCGCAAATTCTTGTGATCTGCCCTTGCATATCAACTGAATTTGCCATGATTTATATGTTCTAAATTTAGGAGGCTGTCTCAACCTGGAGAAATTTTAATGCAATATATCACCGATCTAATTGCTATCATCAACTACAGCACACATCACGAATTTTTGGCCGACCGGTCGGAAATTGGTCGACGACCGGCCGTCGACCGGCCGTCGACCGGTCGTCTAGCCGACCAGCAGCCGACCAACAACGGTCGGCTAGGAGCCGTCTACTGAGTCGCCTCTGTGGTCGGCACTTGGGTCGGCTAATTGGTCGCCTAGCGTAGACGACCAATTCGGATTAAGCGTGTCCTTGGTCGGCAATTACCATTTTATGACAACGGGTGAACTTTGGCCAAACAAACATTTTACTGTTCGCTGTTCGTTCACCACTGGCAACTCAGGTCTTGACATCGGTTTATAAACTTTTGTTCAACTATTGAAAGGAAATAAAATCGAATCAACCTACAAATACGAAGTGCGTGACATTACACCAGCCTAAAACTTTATGTTGAATTAATGACGGCGTGGTAAAATCAAACGTTAAGTGATATCGCGGAAGTATAATTTCTAAATTTAGATATGAGACTTTTTATACAGTACATTTTGCAGAAAAACAAGCACGAAATTTGAAATTTACAGTAAAATTGCATAAAAATCAGAATACAACACTGGATATTTTACTACCTCAAGTGTTTTCATGCAGCGGAATGCTCAACAAGCATCACGCATTTGCGCTCATCCGTTATTGCTCTTGATGATCACTTCATCACGCTGTATATTGCGATTTACCACAGATAATTATTGCTTATTTCTGTATAATTTCTTAATATGTTGGTACAGCAATAGAACCCAATTTTATTTTAGAAACAACATAAACAATGGTTTGAACATAGCGCCGATATTAAATCATGGGCGCATGAAAACGGAAGACTGATCGGTTTATAGTGTCATCCATCATCCATCATCATTCAGAAATTGTTGTCACTTTCGCAGTAAAACATCTTTTCGAAACTAGAGCCTTCCTATGTAGCCAGCTAGTTGCATGAAGACTATTTTCAAAATACAGCAAGGTGCCACTGCTTATTGAGACCAAACAGACCTCGATACTTCACACAGCCCGGATAGTTACGTTTGTCACCTCGTCGAAAAGCTTGTATCAACATGAGCTCAAGACTGGCGGGTGTGCATGCAAAATCTGGAAGTCAATTGGCATTCAAGTTGCCCGTTACGGCCGTTTAAGTGAGAAACATCCGACGTCATCTTCTTGCGTAATTCTCTGCCTTTTTAACGAAAAAACGTATATCGTCGTTTTGAAAAAAGTTCATTGTGACACGCGCCACTTCCAAAATGTTTTCAACATCTCCCATTAGATGATGAACACATCTCAGCAAAATTTGTTCTAAAATTCGGTTCACTGATATCAAAATTCCAAAAACATATAATGAAGTGAAACCAATTCTGATCATTTGTTGTGACGTTTACGTAACCTCGAGGGAGAACGTTTGATTGAAGAATCTGGGAAAAAGAAACTGGCTAAAAGGTGACGCAATATTTCATTGGGGCGAAAGTCGACGCATAAGATCACAACATAACTTTAGCAGCAAAATAATTGTAGAAAACCATTTTTTGCAACGCTGGTAAATAATTTAGTTTACTCTAGGAAGATTTTATTCGGTCAGTTTTTACCCACAATTGCGCAAATTTGTATATTTAATTTAGTAAACAGCTTCGCACCAAGGCTACAGCCTTCCGAGCCCTTTCGCGTAAGAACACAATACTTGGCGTTTCGCGTATACTCCAAGGGGTAAAACTTTGAAAATAATATTTTCGGGGTAACCTGGTACATGTAATCCTAAAAAAGTAGTCTGTGTTTTCATGTAGAGCGTAAAATGATTAACCCATTGATTCAAAAAGAACACTCTCGCAAACGAAAACGCACACAATTTTCAGCTATATTACACTGGTTAAAAAACAACTTCTATAAGTTTATTGCATCGGATTCTAGTGATCACAGGGCAAGTCAAAACTCTTAAAGGGGCGCAATTTCAAACCTTTGGCATGAATCAGTGATATAAAAATGGAAATACATGTAGACCGACTTTAGTTCATCAGCAATCTAGACACAACAGTTACAGACACTCACTGCGTTTGTTAACGTCTTGTGGCAATGATAAAAATAATTTTTTCTACTATGATTGATAACAAGTTTTACTCTGATGAGGTATGATGCAATATGCACGTCTGATATGCAGAGTCAGCAGTTGCAAAAATATTTACTGGGTTTAATGAATCCGTTTGTTATGAACCACTGCAAAAGTATAATTACTAATTGTACATTCGAAGCACGCCTCATTAGAATAAAAACATACACATGCTTGATGATCCTGGGAGTACCTCTTTTACAGGCATGAATGAAGATATATAGTTGTTAAGCCATAGAGGATAATAAAGCTTAGATAATATCACACTGAGCCATGTACACCAGGCATATACAAAGGATACAGTATTTCAAAAGAAGCCTCAACTACTCATTTTTCATAGTCAAAACTACTCATTTTTCATAGTATTACTAAATCACGAACACCTAGATTTATATTAGAAGTTACATAGTACGATGCTACACAACCTGCTCTCCCCCCATTTATGGGAGGCCTAATTTGAAACATTTAACGACATATCTTTTCTATGCATGATTAAAACCAAGCAAAACATGCAAACTCTCCAGGACCAAAAATAAATATCTCAAAACCAGACATTTTACTTAAGCAGGAATTAAAACAATCCAATACATTGAGATTGTTTTCACACAGAAGACCAAAGAGCAAATAAAGACCAAATTCACCACGTCAAGACTGAAAATTTATCACATCAGCACCTATAATTTATCAAGTGAGGACCAAAAATTCTTCACTTCAGGATCAAAATAAAATACGACCGAACTGAAAATTTAATAAGTCAGGTTCAAAAACTTACCATGTCAGTAACTTTCACGCCAGAACACCACGTCACCATCCCCAAGCATTGATCTTTCAAAGTGATACTGTCCGTACTATACTAAACAAGGGCTATATATTCAACCTCTCGCCGACAACAGATATATTATCTTCGAAATGCGGTTGAATTTCTTTCGTCTAATCCACGTTTTACAATAGATGCCAATGTATAGGTACACACTGGATTGTCATCATTGCATAATGGGTGATCACGTAGTCTCCGGGCATGAAAACAATTCTCTCCGGGCGTGATAAGTTTTCTAACGCAATAAATCCTGGTTGCCAATTGTTTTTGATTCTACAGAGATTTCAATTCCTGAATAGAAAATGTGTGTTCTGGATTTTTCCGCTTCAGCTTTCCATTCAGGTAACTAGTGCACAGCACAGTGTTTTTACTATCCCGTGCGGCTCCACTGCAACGAATCACTTCTGGTACAATCTTTCGTAAACGACGTTCGTATTTTGCACATTTCTTCGGGGTAACAGTTTTCCAAGAGCTATATATTCATTGGACAAGTTTCTGTTTGGTAATCGGTTTTATTTTCTGTCTCAGGTAGTCCTTGAGCTCATGCTCTGAATGTTTTGAAAACGCAACTCTTTATTTACGCAGATACGTTTTCCTGCCCGTGGGCACCGACTCGCTGAATTCACCAACCAAACATTTATTTTTGAAAATGCACTCAAAAGTGTAGTTAAAACACCGTGTTGATCATAGTCGTCAGTGCAGAAAAGCGAAATGAACAAATTTGTACACACTGCTCAAAGCACTTTTGTGGACATACGGAAACGCCAACGTCTCTGTCTTACAACTCTGCGTGTGCTTGGCATTTCTGATCAAAGCGCTCTCATGCTGGAAACTTTATTAAGACTGAGCACCGTTTCAAAAAATTGTATTTTTTCTTACAGCTGAGCACAGAATTATTATGCGATTTTAGGACTGAAACGGAACCAAATCTCGAGTGGTGACTCATTAGAATGTGCAAAATTCGGGGAGGGGGGTGGCTGGCAATACAAGCATGATTTTTTTATTTTCGCGCCAAACATGTAGTTACCACTTCTCATTCAGCGTCACTTACTACCTGAGGTGGCCAGATCATACATGTACGCTATCAAGATCACCAGACGCTTTGCTTCTCAAAAGTGCACCTTTGTGTATTTTCTATCATTTTTTGCCATCGCAATCGCTTTACCAAAGTTTCACGCACATATGCCGCGTAGAGACAAATACCTCTTCACCACGTATTCACATCTTGCCGTTCACAATTGTTTTATTTTGCATAATTTGTCAATATGTTGTTGACAGAAAATATTTATTTTTGGAACAACGTGAACGACCAACTGATAGGGGACTACGTGTATACATGTAACTGCTAGCCCAGATTTTAACGTCACCGATACACTGAAAACGGAATGCGCAAGGCTACTTTGCTGTAGCCTCAACAGTGGTGATGTCACCGTCTTAGTTCGTGGAAATCGTAACCATAATATGATTTCGAAGTTAGAGCCATCGAAGTCCGTGGGTTTAGGGCATACTGGACCGTGAATTTCGCGTCTGTACTGCAAGGGTCAATACTATGAAAATAAAATCCCTGGAGTGAGAGCTTTTCGCGGTGTAAGAACTCACTCACTAATCCATCATCATGTGCGCGTGACAGGAGACCGGTGACTAACTTAAAAAAACGCAAAAAGATGCAGTTTGGCGTTACACAAACAACTTGAAATCAACTGCGGGCGAAGACTGCTAAAATAGCTGCGTTTACAAAATGACTACAGCGTTGTATTGAACGGGAAGCAACCGATCTAATACATCTTGTTAACGTCACGAGTCAAATTAAAGATCAAATGTAAAGAAAACTTTCACGTTTTTCATCCAAAACTTGTTGCATTGTCCATAATCCAATGTTTACTATTACCGCTTGCCTTCAACTTTCGAATTAGTGATATTACACAACCGACGTGAACTCATGTCACCGAGACAGTAAAACTAGGTTAATTTATTTGACCCTGTGCTAAGACGAATATGCATCGACACGCAAAGTGGTATCAGCCTGACAACCTATTACGCAACTGCTACTCTAGCCTAAAAATAGCAGCCGACCAGCTGGTCGGCTGATGTCCGGTCGGCTGAAGGGTCGGCTGAAGGGTCGGCTGGGGAGTCGCCTTATGAGTCGGCACTGCGGGCGGCTGCCGGTCGGCTAATTTTTAGCCGACCGGTCGGCAAATTAGCCGACCGGTCGACGGCTAGTCGTCGACCAATTTCCGACCGGGCGGCCAAAAATTCGTGATGTGTGCTGTATGTACCCAAGTTTGCTAAAAATATATGTTAAACACAATTAAGCTATGAATGTGGATCCATCTTAAAAATGTTAAAACATGCACCGTTGCCGCGTAATGACAAATACACGCAGCAGACAATAGCCTCTGAACGGCACAGAGTTGAGGCTTGTTGGCAAACATCTACATGTATCCTCTACATTATGGCTACAGTGAAGTCATTCTTAGTCACAGCAATATTAAGTAAATGACACACAGAAGTGGTAGCCCATTCAAGATATTTTGCGCCACCGAATGATAATTTTTACTGTTTTCGAGTCTGTTTTTGGCGTCCACCCCTCCATCAAGCAAACCGCTCTTAAAGATGGTTGTGAAAATTGGCATGTATGGACTTACTATGTAGAGAAAGTCTGACGATGATTTTCTGATTACTCTGGCTACTGTGGCACCTCCTAGTGGAAGTTTATTGGTGACATGACGCTATATTCCTGTTTTCGGAAGAATTTGAGGGATTTTGCGCCACCGAGTGGCCATTTATGGTTTTTCCTATCGGTTTTTTGGCATCCGCTCCTCTATTAACCAAACTCTTCTTTGGATGTTTGTGAAAATTGGTATGTATCTGTTATCAGTATGGAGAGTACGGCTGACGATGACGACTTTCACTACCGTGGTGCCTTCTAGAGGCAGCTTTTTACGCCACTAATTATATCCTAAACTTACTGCAGGAACTTAATGAAATTCAGTAAGTACATTCTTATCAAGTTGAGAATAAACATTGACAATTTTCAGGCGCATTGCCCACTAGGGGCCATTTTACATTTTTTTTTCTGCTCTTTCTTTGTTTATCTAAAGTTTTTTGACATATTTTTATGAAAATTGGTAAATACTTTCTATTAAAGCAACGATGATCTGTTTCTGTTTTTGGATGGATTTCACATATTTTGCCCAATCCGGTGGCCATTTTTATGATACAAATAGACATCGCAAGAAGCATGCCATTTGCAGTACCCAAATGCTTCGAAATACTTCCTGTGATATTTTTTGTAGAATGATGTTATCGAGTGCTGCTTAACCGGAAGTTGTTTGCAAAATGGGTGCTCTGAAGCATATTCATCATTTTTAATAGTGCTGGGGTGCCACAACGGGAAAAGGAAATAATGTGAATTTTTCATGTGATGTATCGCACTCCTGCCGCTTTTCGGCGAGGCCCTCTACATTATAATAGTACGCTTCGCTGAAAGGCGTTCAAAAAGCGGGGCCCTCTATAGTAATATAGAAGCCTCGCTCCTCTGTCGCCTTGTGGCGGGGTCAACCTATAATAATTAAGATAAGCTGCGCTCTCCGGCTGCCATTAGGCGAAGCTTCCTATGTTAATATGGGAGGCTTTAGTTTTGAGGCCCGAAATGCAATTTCTTGCCTAGGTCATTTTGGTAAGAATAATTCATTTTAATTAATAAGCTGTTGACTTTAATTTCCAGAGTTCCAAGGAATAGTTAACTTGTGTTGGAAAGGTGAAGAAGGAAGTGAATTTTGGGATCTGGTCTACATAGGAGGTTTGAACACCAAAAATTTCTGTAAAGAGAGCTGTTCCCACGCAAAATTAGCTGCAGTGCGGAGTGGTAGAGAATGCTTGTGCTCCAATCATTTTTTCGATCTGAAACCAGCGGATTTAAGAGAATGTGACATAAACTGTCCCGGAAATCCGACTGAAAAGTGTGGTGGTTCTCTGACGATGTACGTTATGTATGCCAGCCATGTAGGTAGGTATGTTAGAGTACTTGAATTATTATCACTGTGCCTAGTATTGTTGGTATCGGTTTTTATCTTATTGTTCATATGACTTTCATTTTTGCTAACCATTTACTCTTAATCGACTCAAGTTTCTACTTCGAAACATTCCAAGTAGGTTTGAGCTACAGTACCGCCACTGAATTATTAGATTTCTTCCGATGTACCTCCGGTCTGGCTAGGTGTCACCGTAACTGGAGACAACCTTGAGAGTGAGGCGCGGATCGACCGTGGTAACTGGCGTGAGCCTAATTGTGAGTGTCACCAGAAATTAGCGTGAGTTATTCGTGAAAAAAGCGCGTGAGGACCGTGAGCCTGGCGTGAGTCAGGCTTGAGCCAAGCGGAAGTTTCCCTGCCTTCTCTACAATCGGGAGAATCATAATTGCTATTCTCACTCGTTTAGCGCATCAAAAACAAAATACGCTAATGCATTTCAAGAAACATTTCTCAGTGCCTGAATCACCTGGTAAACAACTGCAAGAACTTTGAAAAAACTGCCAAGAAATTCCCTACTGCGTTTGCAATATATGTGTTACTGGTTACTGGTTACCTATCTCAGTGCAACGTATTATATATGGCCATTACGCAATGTAGTTTGGGATTAAAATATGTTTTGATACGCCGAATGGGCCAATGACTTAACTGAAAGGTAAGGCATCAAAAAGTGGCAAGTGAGTAATGCTATAAAATCAACGTAATTACCAGAAATGTATTATGAATATGTCATGAATTGCATGAAACATTGTGCATTAGTGGATTCATTATTTGACATTTAATCTCGTTACATTAGATATAAATGGTAAACTTTGTACTATTTCTCAATTTTGTGCATACTAGTTTATAGTTTAATCGTTTCACGAACTGTGTACCAAAGAGACATCGGTGCCAAAGTATACAGGTGCCTAAGACTTGAGAATCATGTTTATTTAACCTCCGAAGGATACCTTCAAATGACATTATACTCCGAGTATATGACAGAGCTTGGACTTTCTATGTGTAAATACAAGATTGCCGTTTACACTGAACTGGTAACCGCGTATTTGCCCCCGCAAAAGAATCGATACCAAAAACTTTCAGTATACATCAACTGCCAGAAAAATACAACTTCAAAAGTGAAAATCAAATCACGTCTATTTTGCACACATGGTTCTTTTTGTGTAGGCAATTACATCATCCTGTAATGTCCCAGGCATAGCCAGCCGTTTTGCCTCATTTCTGTGTTCAAGTCTGTATATTTCGGCTTTCACGAGATTTTTGGAATAGGAATACATTATTTAGTTTCATTTTACTTTTGATTGATATGATAATTGATATGCACTTGTTTTAGAGATAGTTCAATAATTAAGGTACCACATCATAGGACACTTTAGATATATTAATTGTTATGATTTGGATATTCAGTTGTAGGCCTTTCCCGCTATAATTCCAAATCAAATCTGTGTTAGCCAGTGCATCCATTGTTTCAAACGGATCAATCCTTTGTATACTCGGCCTTTATGTCGCCCACCAGCGTTTCAATTTCCTTTATAATGCTGTAATTAAAGTGCATATTCTGTCGCCCATATTAGTAACATATCATAATTAGTTTTGGGTTTAATATAAGCTATGTATTAAACCTTACTTATAAGATTTTTCTACGAATATATCGAACTCTTAGCACTCGCTACAGAATGCACCAAAATTATTACATATTTCATAGACATTACTAAACTATCAGAACTCTTAACATTTCGCGTATTAATGTAAAGATATTGTAGGTGAAATTGCTTTTCCATCTTGCTTGATATTTATCACATGGCTAAGTTGCCATGAAATGCATAAACCAAGGCGCAAATTGTGTGCAATTTTTTCTCTCGGTCAGATTTTCAACAGGAGATATTTCCAACCGTAATTCACCCAGGGGATTTACCACCCAGAATAGAACACTATGAACTTCAGGGAATGACAGTGATGATTTCATGAGATTTCACTATCCAATCATGTGACCTGCAGTAACATAACATATACCATCAATTAACAATTAAACCTGCGATTGGCCAGCTCGATCAAGTTTTCATTTATGGACTTTAATAGCAGACACATCAACATCTTGAAGTCATTAGTTCTCAATGTAAAGAAAGAGAGGGCGAAGTCGTATCAGCGACATGCAACCAGTAGTGTGGCATCCCACCAGACTCCCGTTCCACAAATTATTGTTGTTGGCGAATGCATTCTGTGGGGTCCGTGTCATAAATATGACTAACAGACAGAAACCTGTGTATATTCTCATAGAATTTTCCTCATTTGAGGTTCAACTATTATTTGAAAAGCCTTACCTGGAGGGAAATGTCGAATTACTTTCTCAAATATTAAGAGTGACTCCATATAAAAACCAACAGGTAGAGTCTATACCCAAAATCTCCGATTTTTTTAAACTGATCACGAGTTTGGTTTGCTGAGATGAAGAAAAACCTCACTTTTTAAGAATTTTCATTCATTAGTTTTCTTTTTTGACCTGTACCTCCACAAAATTGGGCGTCGAAGTAGGCATGTTTGAATGCATTTTACTAGCATGTGTGGTAAGTTCAAAACAAATGAACAATACCAATTTAAAGGGCAATGGCTGAATAATTCAATGGCATAACTTTCAAAATCCATTTTTAAATTTGTACGTTTGGAATTTGTGAGGCAAAAACGGCTATTTTTCTGGTTTTCACTGAAGCCATTCTTGGCCAAATTTGGCCCTCTGTAGCATAACGCACCTTTCCTAAAATTGACTGTATTATAATATGTTCAGTCATTCCTAACCTGTTCATAATCTAAAATAAAAAATCTTGCCTCTGATGTAGTTTTTGCGTACGAAGCATTACACGAACTGCACTTCGTCCTTGAATGTTCCCAGTTGCTGCTGCTGCCAATAGGGGGCTCTTGGAACATGTAATTAGCTTGTGAAACACGACATAAAAACCTTGTATTTTGGAGAAAAGGCAGACAGCATTATTAATTACCATTATCTGAAAACGGCATTGATGATTATTGATTATTACAAAAATATGTACGTAAATCAACTGGCGTGCGTGCTTCTAAATGATAGATGGCGCTGCTTTTGTTTACGTGGAGACTGAAGACGCATCTAGAATAGCAGTAACACGAGGACCTTGCTATAACTCAAGACTTTGCGAGATATTGCTCTGCATTTTAAATGAGAACACGTGGGTTTGGATAACTTTTAGAGAGGCTCTAGTGTTGCTGAGCTCACCCCTGCCTTGTTTCTATCTGCCTTGTTCGTGCCACAGGTTAAGGAAATCACCCAATATGACCCCTCACGTTCAGTGCAAAAAAAATCTTCAACTTGCCAATAGTCAGTGTAACTTTGGGTTCATATTGTGATGTCCCTGCTGGTTGCTACAAATTTTAGTTGCCAGAAATCCGGTGCCCCCCACACACGGGGCACACTAACGCTGAATATTTCTGCCAGTGTGATCATCAATAGTATAAAAAGGTAAACATTCACAGTCAATAGAAAATAATTCACGAGAGACAATTTTATTAATGCCTCATTCATGACAGACATAAAGTAAACAGAAGTAACTGTCACGACTTCATTTATCACACATCTTTGACTGGTATGCTACAAAACTAGGCTAAACGTTGAGCTCATTTACCACTTCATTTAGTAAATCTGACGGCATAATAGCATCTTCAGCAGAAATAGCATCGTCATAAACATTTCTGCAGACAACCTCTAAAAAATCCACCAATCTGCGATTCATTTAACATCACAGGTAAACATTTTCCTTGTGGGTTCTCGTAAGGTTTTCTCCACTTTGGAACTTCCGAGGGTGAACGTTTTTACCTGACTTATCCCCTTCTTCATCAAATATCTTCGTCAGAAAGTTCTTAACCTTTGATGAAAATCTTGTTGACCTTTTACCTTTTTTTCAATGCCTAACCTATTGCCTCATCATTCCTCTCATTCAAATAGTACTCTGAGGCTGCCTCAAATGACGCTCCGGTTCTTGCATCTGAAAGCATTTCTGACCACTGTCGTTCGATGTGGTCATACGTGGTTTCCCTCTGTAAATGTTCAGTGTGGTTACCCACATCCAAATGCTGACCTAGTTCTGCGTGTGTAGCAAAAAACATCGAGTAACATGGGTACAAGGGAACTTTTGTTGAGGCTCTTCACTAGATACAATGCCAACCTTAACTCTTGGTGCTGAAAATCCACCGTGTCTAGAGATGTTAGTGTATTTTAGAAAATTAGGTTTCCCATTTTCTAAGTATTTATAAGAACTTACCGTCACCTACATGGAATGATTTCCACACGCGAATTCCTTGAGTGGAATAGTGGGAATTTGGGAATGTGCTTATAACAGGAACTGAGTATTTTGGAAAAGACTTTGTTTCATTGACTTAACATGCATACACATAACATCCCTTCATACGACCACTGGAGAGGTAATGCTTCTTTCAAATCCAGAAAGTTTATGATATTGTTACCTTCGGCTACAAAGTACTTTGCATGGTGTTTGAGTGGAGCGACCTTGCGATCACAGAGATTGTTTCTATTCTGACTTTCACTAAAGTCATACCTTGAAACAGAAATGCCGGTAGAATTTGACGAGGCTGCTACGTTCAGGAGGAGAGAAGCAGAGTGGTAACATCCAGCATTACCTGACTTTTCCATGACTGGTCCTGTTCAGACAGAAATTCACCGACTCTGGGTAGTACGACTCCGTACTCTAGCACAGGCCTGCTTTGTGAGGTAGTTTCCTGTATCTCAAATGTTCAGTGGTGTCTTTGACATAACTCACTAAAGCACAAAGCCTTTGTGATCGGATTTTTTGCAGAATAAACTCTAAAGGAACACGAAGGCCCATCGACATCGCCCGCCACTTTGTCTTTTTCAAATGCACTTGCTTCTCTCAAAACTAGTCATTACAAATATCAATTCTAACTCGTTTAATCTTAAAGGCATTTATTTCCCTTTAAAAGTTCTACAGAGTGTTTAAATTAACCTGATCATGTAAAAGAAATGAAAGAATACAAGAGGGATACACACAAATTTTTATATATCCTCAAGCTTTACCTCAACTGACTCCCTCAGTGGGCAAAGGTCATCGGGTTCAGTTTTGATACTAGCCGCGTAATAAACCCGGAAAACATCTTGTTTTCATTTGAAAGAGTTTAGACTTGGTTTCTGTAACTATTTACAGCAGACTTATTGCCTAAAAGATTGTTCAAATGGTCTGTAAACTCTGCTCGTCATTTCCAAACTATGAAAATAAACAGTATTGCAAGACAATGTTCACTGAAGTTGAAGCAAGATTTTATATTGCTCAGTCATCAAGACTAACTCTTTAACTGTATGTTCAAAGTGTCACATAAGGCCACAAGGTGTTTTATGGCAGTAAGAAGGTCACAAAAATGGCCAATAAAATTTGCCCCAAAAAGTGGTCTGTGGATTATCTCCCCTGTCAAGCACAAAACTCAGATTTTAAAAATGGCACAGAATTGTGCACAGTATACGTTAGTTATTTCAGCCACCAAAATATAGCTTTTGATCTATTTTGTATGTTACTCATTTTTGTTGCTGAAATCATGCGATTTTTGAGACGGCTAATATGACCAATTGTGCCAATTTGTGTTATCATGCTCCAGCGGCGAATTTAGGGGTCATTGAGTGTACAGAATTTGGCATTTGGGTTTTTGTTAGGATACCTATCCAAGTACAAAAAATGATTTTTTTTTTAAATTTTGACGTATAGACTGATTTTTGAAAATCTACTGGTTTTTATATGGACTGCCTCTTAAGTCATTTCCTTAAACTAACCCCAGGACTTAACTTCTTACTTATATATATTTGTTTTAGAAGTAAACATGTAAACAAAATTGACGCACTGTGCACGACGGAATAATTAAAATGTCTTCACAATAAGCCAAAGTATAGCACGTGAATTTAGAGTGCATTTACCTAAATGTTGGTATAAAGGGGAAAAAGTGATCACGACCGTTAGACGAGTCAGGCAGGTGACTGCTGTCATTATTTATTTAGTGAAAAATTGCCCCTGGACTACGTGATCGTGAAATACTATTGGAATGTGGCTACAAATGAACCCGCACTAGGGGTTGGGTAATTAACATTCGCTAGCAGTAGAGGATTGGGATGTTAAATGTCGTCACCCGAGCTTTTTGAAAATTTCTGTTCCACGAATGCGGTGCAAGCATCCATGGAGCGACAATATACATGTACAAGTACGTGTGTCAAGGTGCACGGGCTATTTTTACGGCATATCCAGCTGGAGTGACTGCCATCGAGTCCGAAGCCACGCAAACATGTTTGAACGCATGAAGAGGGTCGAGTTTGGTTCGTCTTTTCCCCAGGCCACTAAAGTCGACTGTGTCTTTACCAACCACGGTTAAGTCGTTGATGGGACATGGTTTGAGGTAATAAATTGGACAACATCATTATAACGTTAGACAAATTAATGGCGAAACCACTGCAGAACCACGGCAATGATGGCGGTGTCACTGAGGTTTATCATGACGGTGGTTTTCCGTTCAGTGACTTTACCACACGTAAAGGGTTGTGAGCCTGTGGTAACATCTAGCTTCTTTATCAATTGCCATGGGCAGTCTTTTGTCTAGTATGATAACAGGCTAGCCAATTATCTACCGGGCTTGTTACAGACCACGTTTGAACACAGTCAACCCAGAGCGACATTCAGAAAGAATAGATTGTAGTAATTTCGGTTGTAGTTGGGCAATTATACAATTCAAGAATTAAACGTGATCACCCTTTGACGAGGATTTCAGGAATGCTAGTGGTTTATTTTCCAAAATGTTATAACTTAAGTTTTATTATAGCAGCACAGCCCAGTCAAGGTACATGCGATCTTAATGGAGATTAGAGCAATTATAGAACAAAAGAGAGCTGATCCTCCAACCACGAATGCCAGAATTGAGGTAATCAGTCGTGTAAGATATTGGCTACAGGGGTGTTCTTCTCAACCTGTTGTTGGGCTATAGATTCGAACAACGGGAAAACGCAGTAATGTGCCGTAGTAGCACCGCAGTGGCACCGCACCTCCTGTGTGACAGGGGTACAATACGATTTTTTTTTCATTAGCCCGGTGCAGCATCACGGTATGTTATTACAGCTACCGCAGGCGTGAGGAAAGCACGAGGGAAGCGTGAGGAAAGCGTGAGGAAAGCGTCAGGAGGGCGTTTACCAAACCGGAGGTAAGCCTGAGCGCTTCCGGCAGAGTAGACGTAAGAAGACCGTGACTGATTTCTTTCATGCTTGCGTTCCGGTTACGCTCCTGTCTGGCTAACCGTGAGGCAGACCGGACGAAGTCTAGAAATTCAGTGGATGTACTTTTTTTGAGTTTGATAAAATGTCACCTTTTGTCCCATAATGCATCACAAGTGGCCACTGTGGTCAAAAGTCATTTGAAATTAAAATTGTTTAATCTCCTACATTTTAAAGAAATTCATTTCATTTTGGTGTATGGGTGTAGGTTTACATGCCAATCAGGTAGCCTGTGAAACGTTACGTTCCTACCAGTGAAGTCTTCGTCGCCTGAGCTCTTGAATAAGTCAAGATTGGCGCAAAGCGAATTCCCTTTTATTAGTACATGTAGATGTTTATTATTCTGCGTTCTGTTTCAAAATGAATTATTCTCATCCTAACCATTGCTTATATGAAACTGAAACAATTCTGTTTCATTAGATACAATTCGTAATGCCTTGGAGTTCTTTTAAGTGCAAATGTTTTGAGAAGCCAGGAATGAATAAACCACTGCGTTACCGACTTTTGATGCCGGCAGCAAAGGTAATTGACCGGGCACCAAGGCCATGTAAGCGCATGCTAATTCAGTGTTTGCTGACAGAAAACTGTTGTGAAACAATCACTCGATTTAGTATGCTATGGTCACATGTTAGGGTAATTTTATTTAGAAATACAAATACATTATTACTCTGCGCATAGAAGCGCAGAATACTATTGTTCCTGGGTTTTCTTCAATTTTATTCTTATTCTTATTACTCTGCGCGTGTAAGCGCAGAGTACTGTTGTTCCTGGGTTTTCTTCAATTTTATTCTTATTCTTATTCTTCTTTTTCTTCTTCCGACCAACTTTGAGGCTTAATAACTCCAAATTGGGTGCAGGTACAGTCTTTAAATTCAGCATATGACTTTTGAAAGTACGTCAATTTTGATTCGTTATATAATTATATTCCATTATGCACCGGAAGAGGTCATTTGGTGCAAAATGCTACTCCTTCTTTTTTTAAAGCTATTCTTTTCAAATTCGGTACACAGGTATAAGTCAATAAGGCAATTTAAAAAAATACTTTTTTAACTAATCGGGTCGTCCAATCAGGTTAAACAGGTCAAAGGTCATTAGGTGCAAACTAAATTTTTTAGCTAGACACTTCAAATTCACAGGTCCGATTGGCACAGGTAAATCAAGTTGGAATCCAAAGTTTCAGGTCATTTAGTGCAAACATGGGGTCATTAGGTGCATTTTTCTTCTGAAAATTTGACCTTTTTCTTCTCCAAGTATACTGATGTGTCAACCATTAGACAACTGTGATTCTCAGCATTAAACACATTTTCATGGGCTTTGCAATAACTCTCCTAAAGACGCTCATAATTCACCGGATAGGGTCAATTAGTGCAAAGGTCATATAACGTTCAAAATGTTAATATATCTCTTACGTTTTTCAAGGAATTCTTTTCAATTTCAGCACACTAGTGTAAGTCACCATGCCAATTGAACAACCCATTTTAACTACGCAATAGGCCTAACTAATTAGAAAATAGGTCAAAGGTCACTAAGAGCAAAATTAAAATTTTGGGCTAGACTTCAAAATTACACATCTGTTTATTAAATGCGATTGAGTTTGAATTCTAAATTTTCAGGTCATTTGGTGCACCCATGGGGTCATTAGGTGCATTTTTCGTTTGAAAGTTTGACCTATTCATTCATCTTGTATTCTGAAGTGCTTAAAATAAAACACTTGCGATTCTTAGCATTAACCAGCTTTAAATCGAGTTTACAACTATTCCCTGATCCAGGTTCATAATGCACCGGAAGAGGTCAATTAGTGGAAAGGTCATCAAAATATTTACATGTAGTTTCTCCTACAATTTTAGTAAATTCCTTTTCATATTGGTAAACGGGTTGCTTTGAGTAACTTCCCCAAAAAATTCCAGTAATACGCACGCGCAGAATTCATTATTGTCACACCGTTCTTATTCTTATTCGTATTTTTCTTCTGATTCTTCTTCCGACCAAATTTGAGTCTTAATAACTCGAAAATGGGTGCAGGTATGCTCTTTAAATTCTGCATGTGATTTTTGGCAGTACATAAATTTTGATTCGTTATATAATCATGTCCCATATTGCACCGGAAGGGGTCATTTGGTGCAAATGTCATATATATATTTCAAAATGTTAATAATCCTATAGTTTTAAAGCTATCTTTTTCAAATTCGGGGCACAGGTAAAAGTCAATAATGCAATTTAAAAATTACTTTTCTAAGTAATCGAATCATCCAATCAGATAAAACAGGTCAAAGGTCAGCAGGTGCAAACGGAAACTTTGACCTAGACACTTCAAACTCACAAGTCTGATTGGTACGTCTAATTCAATTCGAAATACAAAGTTTCAGGACATTTAGCGCAACCATGGGGTCATTAGGTGCATTTTTCTTCAGAAAATTTGTCTTTTCCATTCACCAAACATTCTTTAGTGTCAACCGTTAGACAACTGTGATTCTCAGCATTGAATATACGTTTTACGGACTTGGCAATAGGTCTACTAAAAGGCTTGTAATGAACTAGATGGGGTCAATTAGTGCAAAGCTCGTCTACTTTTGAAAATGTTATTTCTCCTACATTTTTCAAAGAATTCTCTTCAATTCCAGCACATTGGTGTTGACCTACATGCCAATAAAATACCTAAGCAATATGGCCATCCAATCAGAGAAAATAGGTCAAAGGTCATTGAGTGAAAACTATTGAATTTTGAGCTAGACACTTGAAATTCACAAGTCTGATTGGTACGTCTAATTCAATTCGAAATGCAAAAGTCATTTAGTGCAACCATGGGGTGATTAGCTGAATTTTTCTTCTGAAAATGTGTCCTTTTCATTCACCATGTATTCTAATTTGTCAACCGTTTGACAACTGTGAATCTCAGCATTAAACACACTTTTCACGGGCTTTGCAATATTGCTCCTCAAGACGGTTATAATGCACCGGGTGGGGTCAATTAGTGCAAAGGTCATCAAATGTTATTTCTTCTACAATTTTAAAAAATTCCTTTTCATATCGGTAAACGGGTTGCTGTCAGTAACTTCCCATAACAATTCCTTTAATAAGCACGCGCAGAGTCCATTATTGTCACGCCCTGACAATAATCTTTCTAGTTCAATTCATTGTTACCGTACAACGTTTGCCCTGACGGTCTGTGGAAGGGAAACCCGTCATCGCAGCCCCCGTCAAGTCAGTAGATTTTCATTTTCGTGGCAAACTCGTATACATGTAAATAATTACGTGCACATTATTTTTTTTGGCTAAGTATTATAGTCTTTTCGTTACTGAAGGTTTAGTTTACAGCTCAAGCTGGTTTATGTTCGTGCCAGTCCCGGCGGCAGCGACAGGCTGATGGGGTTCCGAGCCACTGGCCTGGGTAACTACATTTGTAGTCAGACCGGCCGCGACCGGCTTGATCGGGTTCCGAGCCACGGGCCGGGATAACAAGCGTTTTGTGTGTTTAGAACTCAAAAAATCACAAGTATAACAACACAGATATAGAGTCTCTTGTCTGTATTTCTCGGATGAATACTTCGAATTTATCTCAGAAGAGACCCCAAACTCCTCAGTGCTACGGACCTTGGTAAATTGGCCTGCCGAACTGTGTAGGCTACGGTGTGTCCAAATACCAGTAAATTCGTAACAGCGAATTAAAACAACACGTTTTTATGAAAACTCGGTGCATTTTTAAGGGATTTGCACCGAATTTTGATGATTTATTGGTGTTAAACGATGAATTCAAGCGATGAGCTGACACCAGTAACCAGTGTTGTGAACTGCTGAACAGACTGCGTGTGAATCCAATTACGCCATTGGATAATTTCAACACCTCTGTCTGCCGTCAGGTGTCAGGTAACGCAACCGAACGTGCCGTTGTCGAGTAGAACTACTCGATCTAAATTGATACAAAATAGGTTGTTTTTGGGTGGCATTCACCTTTAATAATTTCATGATCATTGTTATTGTAGTTATGATACTAGCATTTGTGATCCTTATAAATAATATTATTACGTTTTTATGTCCATCCAATAGATTTATCCAATCTATTTACAATTTATTCCAGTCTATTTGCACAGTTGTCATTGATCTAAGTACACATTCAGTAAAATTGGAGAATTGGAGCTCAGACTCTGTCTTGAATGTCCTTCTTGGGCATACTGTTGGACCTTTGAGTAATGTCAATTTTCACTGTACGTTAATAAAGTACCTGGTCATTACTAAGGGCTCACTTGAATGGCCGGCGCACGTCTAGTACAACTTGTGTCAGACCACCTGCAATTATTGTTTGTTAGCTTTTAATATTGGATTCATCCATTGCAAAGTTCTATTAGTCATTCAACCACACGGATAAAATCTACCCATTTAAAAACGTCTACATTTACATTGCTAACAGAAAAGAAAATGTCTTTAGTTAAGGAGGAAATCCACGAAACAGGAGTAAATCTGGGACGATGGTAAGAATGAGAACAACAGTGTTGGCAAAACGACGATGACTTCAGCATAAATTATTATGGGGCACGTACTGAGAAAAAATGGCTTACAGTACCGCCACTGGATTATAAGACTCGTCCAGTAAGCGTGACTGTAAGCTGAGATAGACAGCAGAGGCAGGCTTTTCATAAACCGTGACTACTGACATGAGCGTGAGCGCAACTGTGCCCGGAACTTACGGTGAGTTCGGCGAGAACGAAGTACGAGCGCACCGTGAGCCAGGCGTGAGTTACCCTACCTTCGCTACATTCGGGACAAACTTAAGTGTTGTCCTCACTAGTTTAATACGACTACAAGAAAATGCTATATGGGACATTTTTCAGCATTCGAATCGCACAGTAAACAAGTCAAAAATATTTCACAACAACGGTAAAAAAAAAATATCCACAGTGTTTTCATTCTACATGTATGGTACTGATCAGTTAACTCAGTGCAACTATTCTATGAATGAGCATTACACACTCTAGTTTACTATACATCTATAGTTCATTGTAACAGTTGTGGACCAATCTCAACTAAAAGCCAAAACATCAAGAATTAGCAATTTAGTAATAGCATGTTTAAAGCTATCAAATCAGCAATACTAGCAAACCTGTATCATGGATATGTAATGATTTGCATAAATACTTTTACTATTGTGGATTCATTAATTGATATTCATTTGTATTATATTAGATTAAAACTGCACATTGAGCATCATTTCTCATTTATTTTCAACTGGTAGATCAATGTCGTATCTTTTGAGAGGAATTGTGGACCTTAGAGGATTACTGCCGAAGGCAATGTGTTTCACTGCAGGATTCTGACCGCACTTGAGAGTTCTGTATTCTCTCTTGTGCCTGCTCTAACAATTGTAGACAATATTTACATGTAGATAACCTCAGCAGGATACAATCTATTCTCGCACTAGACACTGAGAGGTATTAGCCAAGTTGGTTAAAGAACATGGAAAGTCAGACATACTTCAAAATTATTAGGGGTTGTTCTAAAAACCCATCAGTCCCCTGGACTCCCACACTCCTCGCACCTCTCTATCCACGACCTCCTGAACCCACAACCTCTTTGACTCACGACCCATGACCCCCTCTGTGGCAATAGAGGTATTTTTGCGCCTTTTACATATTTCATAGCCTCATTACGAAGCTGAGTGACTTTCTCATACGTATAATCTAGTCTGCTGTGCCTCAAGTCTGGTGATTGAAAGCTTAACTCTTTAGCTATAAAATGATACCGCTAATGCTAGTCGCAGGTCAGCTCCGCTATGATTCATTTGAGACGTGCGGCTTAACTCGAACCTATACCCGTGTTCCGGCTCCAAGGTGTTTTTTTTTTACCCAGTTAAGGGACTTAAAGTTCATTTTAATACGGTCATTTCCTGAAGATTTTTTGTAAAGGTATGATCCGAAATCCTTAGCCTATAGAGCTGTATCAAAATTCCTTGTTGAAACACGGCCACTGGTCCAGCTTCTGCCGGGCGGCTGGGGAAAATGAACGTGTGTCCCAAAAATGCACACACTTCAACCCCTGCAGTTCAAGTTCTTTTCCCGTCAATCACAGTGCGCGGATTCTATGCGGGCAGTCTACTGCATGACTACACATTATTTTTAACGTGGGTTCGTTTGCTGAGTCACGACGTGTCCAGCCTTTTGCAGTATGCACGGGAAAGGCAAGCAAACGATTCGGTTTAGAAGAGCCTAAATTCATTGCACAATACTTCTGGGAACCACAAGCATCAAGGCAGTGCCAAGACAATCTTTCCAAATTTATGACCAATGACTTGAACTTCTTTTCAAATTTTTGAATTTCATTAGTCTAGTTTTTAATTCAATAAAGCATTTAGAGCTGCTCGACATTCATGAATATCACTGTAATCGTTTAGTGTCCTTCTTTGCGATATGGTGGTCTGATGATGCGGATCGAATTTTCGCAAGCCAGCCTTCAGCCTTCAACTAAGTTCAGTGACGCATGGCCATTTCTCACAAGACAGCTTCTGTGGTGTGCACGAATGTTTTGTGTTTTTGATGAATTTGTAATCTCAACTTTCCCTCGTGAGTAGTTGGCAGTGTCATGTCGGAGGTGAATAGAGGGCGCAGCACTGAAAAAAAGTGGGGGATAAAGCCCCCTCATCCCCCTGTAGTGCACCGCCTATGGACCACTGAAAAACTTGGACTGAATTTATACGCTTCGCAAAATTTTTGCTTTACAATTTTTCTCGAATTTTGGAAATATATGTATGAATGATTAAGTGCACATTTTAAGGGCGTTTAGAAGACCTATGCTGCAAAAACGTAGACCCTAACAACAATTGTCCTGGCCAGGGCCCTCAAATGGTAAACCATACACTGATACCGAGTTGTCAATGTTCTCTCTGATCAGTATTCAAAGTCTTTTTTTGTCTTTCCCCAGCCCCACACCTTTGTCGGTTGCCACGGTTTGACCCTGAGGTATGCAACTTTTTGGGGTGGCACGCGCCCTCCCACCGCTTACTAAGGTCCTGATGCAAGGAATCCATCGTTTGTCCAAGGTTAATGTTGTGTTTAAACACGCCTTGGTTGTATAACTTGAGCATTATAATAAAGGTTTAAGAAATACAGGAGCAGTTTTGCGCATTTAATTGTGTGTGTAAAAGGGTTTATGAATTCGTACTGGATTTGCTGCTGCAACTTGTCTCATGCGCCTGTACCCGGCACTGACCACAAATGTGGACACTAATTCGGCTATTGCGCAAGTCGACTGTAACAAGGTGGCCAGTGAAAATGTAAGGCAGCACCAGGCCAGTGGGCGTGTGTGACAACTCGGATTTCTAGTCTCTTCTCATGAAAACCATTGAAGGCAATTACCAACACCTGCAAACAAGAATTTTGAAGTACATGTATGGATTATTTCAACAGGAGTTGGCTGTAGACTTAGTCGCAAAGCTGCCAACATTCCAGCCACGGTTACTGCCGGTCCTTCGAAGCAATTAGCACATATATAAGAATTTTTTTTAAGAATGGTAAGGGTGCGTTTTGTTTTGACGGAATTGTCCATGGTGTCGAGGAATTTGAGGCATTTTATGATGGACAACTGTTGTGGATTGATTTGGGAGAACACCTAACAAAACTAACTTCCAAATATGCATACTGTGGCGGAATTAAGAAATACTATTATGTCAGTGCTAATTGTAGCAGAGCCACAAAGTGTGCTATAATGGTAGAAAATTATGCATAACATTGCTGTAACAGATAAAGGGTTGCTTGTCGCAGGAGAAGAGTGATGTCTTCAATGCTCAAAAAAAATTGGCAGGCAAGACACTTGCCAAGAAAACGGCGAAGTTGAGTCCGGGCGCTCTAAAGGAAAGAACTGCAGCCAATTCCAATTATTCTGTGCAACTTCTCTAACCCGACGACGTTGTTTCACGAAACAGAAAAAATAATAATGATGAGTAACTAAGACGAACTATCCACTTTAATAATAGCTTTGCAAAATATATTGTTACGCTGGCGGACGACAAAAGGCCGAATAACCAAAGGATTGAAGCGTTCAAACATCGGAAGCACTGGCAAACAAATAATTGATTTGGAATTATAGTGGTAAAACTGAATGTGCACTTTATAAAAAATCGAAATCTGGTGATTTGGTAGCTTAATTATTCAACTATCCCTAAAACCTGTGAATATCAATAATCACATCAATCAAATTGAAATGAAACCGAACAAAGGTATTCCTATCGCTAAAATCTAGTCTAGCCTTTAATAATACAGTCTAGAGCATTCAACACTTAGACCAAACCTAGCCCCGAGACTGGCTATTCCTGCGACATTAGGGAGCGAAGTAATTGCGTACACAGATAGATGTGTGTGTGTGTGCAAGTTAAGACGTGATTTGGTTTTCACTGTTTAAGTTATATTTTACTGGCACTTGGTCTACTTTCATTCAACTTTTTGGAAACGCTTTAATACGAAGAGAAACACAGGGCTACCTCTTCAGGGAAGGCGGCAAACTTTGGAATTAGACTTCCAAAGCAAAATATCTCTCACATCCATGTACCCTGGGTCAGTTATCAATTGCACGTGTATGAATTGTATCCTGAAGTTATGTTAACATAACCAAATGTTTTTGTTGGATTTGAGTTAGATTTTTGGCTGAATTTGCTAGTGGGGGACGCTACATAGCTTGACCCATTGATAATGACCAAGAAATTGAAACTTCAACGAAGCCCAAAACTAGCCGCTTGTTCACCGTTCGTCTGTATTTTTTCCTGTTTTAGAGCATTAAAACTGCATTCAGGCTTTTTCAAATCAAATCCCACCATTGCATTGAAATTAGATGACCACAAAATTATAAACATAGGCCGTTAAAAATCTATGCAAAAAGAGTTATCTATAACAATAAGACGACAAGATGTTCATTTCCAAACACATTTGTACTTACTTCTGTGAGTCATTAGACAGGTATGCACAATAATATAAGCCCGAATCCCGTATGCACCAAGGTCTGTTGTATTGTTCGAGGTGAGACCTGATTAAACGTTATTTTGCTGGGTACTAATCAATGGTTAACAACTTGGAAATTTCCATGCAATATCTCTATGCGATTTCGAGACAATATTCTTCAACATGTTTTTAGCAATAAAACGCAACAGTGTGGACTCCATTTTTTAGTGTGACTTGTTGTTTGCTATTAACCTTTTCCAATCCCTTGATTTTTGGAACCTAATGTAGGAAAGCAGCTGGATTTTCAGACTGGTTGTTGCGTAGCAGTGTGAATGTATGAACAAATATTTCATAAATTTAAAGAATGAGATAATCAGATCTATGATATTGCATACAAATATAACATCATGAAAATTTATGATGACGACGGAGTGAAACTATTTCCTTTGACATTGTTTCTTCAACTTTACCCCACCGTACTTATCTTATTTGATAGTATCTTTGCAGATTCTTCTTCTGTTTTCGCAAGCCAATCGAAGAACAAACCTACTGGGAACAAAGCAGCGTCACTCGTTAGCTGCACATCACTGTTAGTCGAAATAATGCTTGGACTTATCACCAACTGGATTGAGAAGCACGTTATTGACAATTAACATCCATATTAGGAGACATAATGCAATTCAAGTGTTAAGATTTAGATGAGTAAAACACAACGACGTGAAAATAGAAGCGATGCAGAAAGTTTGCTGTAAAGTGGTTCTTGCGGTGAATAAAATGATCTTAGATGATGCGTTCTATTGAGAAATTCCATTTGCAGAATCAATGTTATGTGAAGACAGATTGGTTAGTTCAAGGGTATATTCATTGAGGAATGGATCGGCGTGTCTGACTTTATTCATGGGTGGTTAGTAAACATTAACAATAGTCAATGTTTTATTCTCAGGCATGTTTACATGAGTCCTTTCCATGAAGTAAAATTGTTAAGTCTAGTGAACTTTCTAATTTCCAAGTTGTCTTGAACATATATATGATGAGACCTTCCTGAGGAGAACAAGACTCCTGTGATGGCATCGATACAATAGAGTGGCATGAAAGTTGAAATAAATTCTGGTTTTCATTTTCGATTAACCAGGTGTGCATCCTGAATCATTGCCTGAATGTTCGCAAATTTGGAAGAGATAGACTATACAGCACACATCACGAATTTTTGTCCGCCCTGTCGGAAATTGGTTGACGACTAGCCGTCGACCGGTCGGCAAATTAGCCGACCGGTCGGCTAAAAATTAGCCGACCGGCAGCCGCCCGCAGTGCCGACTCATAAGGCGACTCCCCAGCCGACTATTCAGCGGACCCTTCAGCCGACCGGCCATCAGCCGACCAGCTGGTCGGCTGCTATTTTTAGGCAGGAGAAGCAGTTGGGTAATAGGTTGTCAGGGTGATGCCAGTTTGCGTGTCGATGCATATTCGTCTAAGCACAGTGTCAAATAAATTAACCTAGTTTTACTGTCTCGGTTACATGAGTTCATGTCGGTTGCCTAACACCACTAATTCGAAGGTTGAAGGCAAGCGGTACTAGTAAACATTGGATTATGGACAATGCAAAAAGTTTTGGATGAAAAACGTGAAAGTTTTCTTTACATTTGATCTTTAATTTGACTCGTGACGTTAACAAGATGTATTAGATTGGTTGTTTCCTGGTCAATACAACGCTGTAGTCATTTTGTAAAGGCAGCTATTTTTAACAGTCTTAGCCCGCACTTGATTTTGTTTGTGTAACGTCAAACTGCATCTTTTTGCGTTGTTTAAGTTAGTCACCGGTCTCCTATCACGCGCTCATGATGATGGATTAGTGAGTGAGTTAATATACCGCGAAGAGCTCTCACTCCGGGGATTTCATTTTCATAGTGTTGACCCTTGCAGTACAGACGCGAAATTCACGGTCCAGTATGCCCTAAACCCACGGACTTCGATGGCTCTAACTTCGAAATCATATCATGGTTACGATTTCCACGAACTAAGAGGGTGACATCACCACTGTTGAGGCTGCAGGGAATTGTAGCTTTGCGCATTCCGTTTTCATGTATCGGTGACGTTAAAATCCGGGCTAGCAGTTACATGTATACACGTAGTCTCCTATCAGTTCGTCGTTCACGTTGTTCCAAAAATAAATATTTTCTGTCAACAACATTTTGACAAACTATGCAAAATAATATAATTGTGAACGGGAAGATGTGAATACGTGATGAAGAAGTATCCACTCCGCGGCATGTGTGCGCGAACCTTTGATAAAGCGATTGCGATGGCAAAAAATGATAGAAAATACACAAAGGTGCACTTGTGAGAAGCAAAGCGTCTGGTGATATTGATAGCGTATGATCTGGCCACCTTAGGTAGAATGAGAAGTGGCAACTACAAAATAAAAATAAATAAATCATGCTTGTATATATATCGCCACNTAATGAGTCACCACTCGAGATTTGGTTCCATTTCAGTCCTAAAAGCGCAGATTAATTCTTCTGTTCTCAGCTGTAAGAAAAAATAATATATTTGAAACGGTGCTCAGTCTTAAAAAAGTTTCCAACATGAAATGAAATGCCAAGTACACGCAGCGTTGTAAGACAGAGACGTCGGCGGTTCCGTATGTCCAAAAAGTGCTTTGAGCACTGTGTACAAATTTGTTCATTTCGCTTTTCTAAACTGACGACTATGGTCAACTCGGTATTTTAAAAAAGTACACTTTTGAGGGCATTTTATAAATAAATGTTTGGTTGATGAATTCAGCGAGTCGATGTCCACGGCAGAAAACGGTATCCGCGTAAAGAAAAAGTTGCGTTTTCAAAACATTCAGAGCATGAGCTCAAGGACTACCTGAGACTGGTATTCTTGTCCAATGAATATATTGCTCTTGGAAAACTGTTACCCCGAAGAAATGTGCAAAATACAAACGTCATTTACGGAAGGTTATACTAGAAGTGATTCGTTTCAGTGGAGCAGCCACGGGATAGTAAAAACACTGTGCTGTACACTAGTTAGCTGAATGGAAAGCTGAAGCGAAAACATCCAGAACACACATTTTCTATTCAGGAATTGAAATCTCTGTAGAATCAAGAACAAATGGCAACCATGATTCATTGTGTCAGAAAACTTATCACGCCAGGAGAGGGAGTTGTTTTCAAGCCCGGAGGCTACGTGATCACCCATTATGCAATGGTGACAATCCAGTGTGTACCTATACCTTGGCATCTATTGTAAAACGTGGATTAGACAAAAGAAACTCAACCGGATTTCTAAGATAATAGGTCTGTTGTCGGCGAGAGGTTGAACATAAAGCCCTTGTTTATATTTATACATGTAGTACGGACATTATCACTTTGAAAGATCCATGCTTGGGGATGGTGACGTGGTGTTCTGGCGTGAAAGTTACTGACACGGTAAGTTTTTGAACCTGACTTATTAAATTTTCATTTCGGTTGTATTTTATTTTGATACTGAAGTGAAGAATTGTTGGTCCTCACTTGATAAATTATAGGTGCTGATGTGATGAATTTTCAGCCTTGACGTGGTGAATCCAGTGGTCTTTATTTGCTCTGTGGTCTTTTGTGTGAAAATAATCTCAAGGTATTGGATTGCTTTAATTCCTGCTTAAGTAAAATTTCTGGTTTTGAGATATTTATTTTTAGTCCTGGAGAGTTTCACAGGTTTTGCTTGGTTTTAATCTTGCATAGAAAAGATAAGTCGTTAAATGCTTCAAATTAGGCCTCCCATCAATGTGGGAGAGCAGGTTGTGTAGCATCGTACCATGTAACTTCTTATATAAATCTAGGAGTTCGTGATTTAGTAGTACTATGAAAAATGAGTAGTTGAGGCTTCTTTTGAAATACTGTATCCTTTGTATATGCCTGGTGTAGATGGCTCAGTGTGATATTATGTAAGCTTTGTTATCCTCTATGGCTTAACATTTATATATCTTCATTCATGCCTGTAATAGTGGTACCCCCAGGATCAACAAGCACGTGTATTTTTTATTCTAATGAGGCGTGCTTCGAATGTACAATAAGTAATCATACTTTTACAGTGGTTCATAACAAACGGATTCATTAAACCCAGTAAATATTTTTGCAACTGCCGATCTGCATATTAGACATTCATATTTCATCATACCTCATCAGAGTAAAACTTGTTATCAATCATAGTAGAAAAAATTATTTTTATCATTGCCACAAGACGTTAACAAACGCAGTGAGGGTCTGTAACTGTTGTGTCTACATTGCTGATGAATTTAAGTCGGTCTATTTCCATTTTAATATCACCGATTCATGCCAAAGGTTTGAAATTGCGCCCCCTTAAGAGTTTTACTTGCCCTGGTGATCACTAGAATCCGAGGCAATAAACTTATAGAAGTTGTTTTTTAACCAGTTTAATATAGCTGAAAATTGTGTGCGTTTTCGTTTGCGAGAGTGTTCTTTTTGAATCAATGGGTTAATCGTTTTTACGCTCTACGTGAAAACACAGATTACTTTTTTAGGATTACATGTACCAGGTTGCCCCAAAAATATTATTTTCAATGTTTTACCCACTGAAGTATACGCAAAACACCAAGTATTGTTTTCTTGCGCCAAAGGGCTCGGAAGGCTCTAGCCTTGGTGCGAAGCTGTTTACTCAATTAAATATACAAATTTGTGCCATTGGGGGTAAAAACTGACCGAATATAATCTTCCTAGAGTAATCTAAATTATTTACCAGCGTTGAAAAAAATGTTTTTTACAATTATTCTGCTGCTAAAGTTATGGTGTGATCTTATGCGTCGACTTTCGACCCAATGAATTATTGCGTCACCTTTTAGCCAGTTTCCGTTTCCCATATTCTTCAATCAAACGTTCTCCAAAGAGGTTGCGTAAACGTCACAACAAATGATCGGAATTGGTTGCACTTCATTAGATGTGTTTGGAATTTTGATATCAGTGAACCGAATTTTAGAACAAATTTGGCTGAGATGTTATCGGCGCTATGTTCAAACCATTGTTTATGTTGTTCTTAAAATAAACTTGGGTTCTATTGCTCTACCAACATATATGTATTAAGAAATTATACAGAAATAAGCAATAATGATCTGTGGTAAATCGCAATATACAGCGTGATGAAGTGATGATCAAGAGCAATAACGGATGACCGCAAATGCGTGATGCTTGTTGAGCATTCCGCTGCATGAAAACACTTGAGGTAGTAAAATATCTAGTGTTGTATTCTGATTTTTATTCAAATTTACTGTAAACATAACGCTAAACCCTCGTGAGAGACTGCCCCGAGATGGCTGCTGGAGCAACTCGGGGCGGTCTGGGATCAAGCGGAAAAACCACAGGGTAGATCTGTGGTCGACGAATCTATTCGGTCGATTACATTTTATTGCCCGTGAAGCCGCTAAGGGCTGCCTGAAGAAATATGACTAGCGCGTTTGTATTTTCGCCTTTTTCAATGACATGTAAAAGATTCATCAACAAATTCCTCGTAAAATTCTGAAAACAANCAGGGTGATGCCAGTTTGCGTGTCGATGCATATTCGTCTAAGCACAGTGTCAAATAAATTAACCTAGTTTTACTGTCTCGGTTACATGAGTTCATGTCGGTTGCCTAACACCACTAATTCGAAGGTTGAAGGCAAGCGGTACTAGTAAACATTGGATTATGGACAATGCAAAAAGTTTTGGATGAAAAACGTGAAAGTTTTCTTTACATTTGATCTTTAATTTGACTCGTGACGTTAACAAGATGTATTAGATTGGTTGTTTCCTGGTCAATACAACGCTGTAGTCATTTTGTAAAGGCAGCTATTTTTAACAGTCTTAGCCCGCACTTGATTTTGTTTGTGTAACGTCAAACTGCATCTTTTTGCGTTGTTTAAGTTAGTCACCGGTCTCCTATCACGCGCTCATGATGATGGATTAGTGAGTGAGTTAATATACCGCGAAGAGCTCTCACTCCGGGGATTTCATTTTCATAGTGTTGACCCTTGCAGTACAGACGCGAAATTCACGGTCCAGTATGCCCTAAACCCACGGACTTCGATGGCTCTAACTTCGAAATCATATCATGGTTACGATTTCCACGAACTAAGAGGGTGACATCACCACTGTTGAGGCTGCAGGGAATTGTAGCTTTGCGCATTCCGTTTTCATGTATCGGTGACGTTAAAATCCGGGCTAGCAGTTACATGTATACACGTAGTCTCCTATCAGTTCGTCGTTCACGTTGTTCCAAAAATAAATATTTTCTGTCAACAACATTTTGACAAACTATGCAAAATAATATAATTGTGAACGGGAAGATGTGAATACGTGATGAAGAAGTATCCACTCCGCGGCATGTGTGCGCGAACCTTTGATAAAGCGATTGCGATGGCAAAAAATGATAGAAAATACACAAAGGTGCACTTGTGAGAAGCAAAGCGTCTGGTGATATTGATAGCGTATGATCTGGCCACCTTAGGTAGAATGAGAAGTGGCAACTACAAAATAAAAATAAATAAATCATGCTTGTATATATATCGCNAATTTTACATCCAAAAATGTCTATCACCCAAGCCTATTTTTTTGTATCATACATCAGCTGGAAATTTCTCCGCTGTTTTTGTTATTGCTCATTCCAAGCTCTGCTTATTTTTCGTGAAGTAACTAGAATGGATTTCATAACATACCAGTTTATTGTACTGGGTTCTTCTTGGGTTTATCAACTGTAAACTAACCCTAATAGGAACATAGGATAATAGCCACCTGTCTTAAGTTCGCACAAAAGTAGAGTACAAAATTCCAAACGTAATTTTGAGTTCCAATTCCTGTAAAAGATCAATGACAGGGCCCAGGTATCAATTCCGGTATTTTTGGCACTTAATCATGTTTGAAAGTGTTGTACTGTGTTTGGAAATTTTGTTTGAAAAGCTGTTTTTTTCTGCTCAACAGCTTATGACCTTACTGGATTTAAGGGCCCCACCAGAGCATTTGTTAGTGTGCCCTCCACTCATTTCCAATGTTCTATATATATCAAATGCTTTGAGATGCCAGCAGGGTAGTATTGTGCATGCAGCTTTGTTGACCATTGTGGTCAGTGAGAATGTCCTACTCACATGTGTATGAATGCATAGTATGTGCACCTCATTCATGTACCACGCCAGTATTGCCTGTGTGGTTTTGGAAATGTGTAAGCTGCTTGTGTTGTATGGGCATTGTTGAGCTTGAAATGCTAGTTTTACTCCTATAAAACTAGGGATGTATTTATTGCGACATGTGTCCCTTATTGCTGTTACTAGTTTATTGCTTAACCAGTGTATCTATTTTGAATATTCTTCAAGCCTTGGATGACTGATCTTTTCAGTTTAGGATAGTAATTGTTTGCATCCCATGAAGTGAATTACATACTGTCTTTTTTAATATTTTTATTCAGTGACTCCTGGTGTGGTTTTGAAAATGGTTGTTTTTTAGACTGAAATGCAGATTTTTTACTAAGTTCTGCAATGACCCTGTCATTTCCACATGGTTATCTTGAAAAGCAAATTCTTGTATACATAGTATTGTCATCTTGTGAGGTGTGCAATTTATTGCGGTTTTCAGTGACTGGTTCCACCAGAAATAGCAGTGTTGTGCACCTACCAGTACTTTGCTCAAACCCATGTTTCATATTATTATATTGATAACTTTTCCTCGTGAAGGTAGTGATCTCAGCAGTTATATCACTTATGGTGTTTTGTCAAGTAGTAGATCCTTGTACTGCTATGACACAAATTTTGAAGGTTCCTATGTTGTAGTTAAGTCCCACTTTAAATATTTTGCTCACCATGTGAATTATTGTTTACATGGAGTGATTCATACTTATGGATGATCTCATCGGGGACTGCATGTAACACTATTTGGGTGTGTATATTTGTTACATGTTCATTGTATAAAGTGTATTGTTTAAATTGCAGAGTTTATAATTGTTAGTTTAAAAGATTTCGGTTGGTTATCTCAACAGTGCTTAGTGCATGTTTTGCTCATCCTGTGAAGTGTAATATTTTTACTGAAGAGTTAATCATCGCTAGTGCCTGTGTCCCTTATTGCTTTTCCCATAGTATGAACAATTAGTCATGTTAACGTTTGAAATTCTCATGTACAATATATATTACACTATTCCGAAATCTTACACTTATTTTCATTGCCCAAGCACTAATCTGAAGAGTGGCCTACTAGTTATGTGGAATGCGCACAATGCATTGTTAAAGCGAGGTGATCGTATGCCGCTGGGTTTTTGTTTTCTTACTCTTTGTGAACGCAGTGCCTGTAATTCGCATTTATTCCTAAGTTTATGCAATCATTTTAAATTACAAAACATGAAACCCTGGGAACCGGTGGGGCAGTTAAATTTTGACATCGACAATATATACGTGTCATTTGAAGTAGTAGCCCGTTGTAGGGTGCCACGACCAAAAATATGGGTACACATCACATGTTTAACCACAAACAACAAGTGAAAGAGTTACTTTTTCAGGTAAGCGACGCGTTGCGCGCTTTGGTTGTTTTTGTCCGTTTTAGGTGGCAAGTGGCGCTTTTTTCTTTGACGATTTCGCTGAGGTACGTTTCAGAAAATCGTACTGTAGGCCTAAGTCATTTTTTTCTGTGCCAGTTAATTTAAGTACACAGCAACTGAAAAAAATGGATAATCACGTCGTTTTAAATCTCCATATCGCTCCGTTATGGCCACTTCGACTTGGATGGGTTTTGGCTCTTTCAAACACTCTACCATGTTCTATTTTTTGAAGTTCGTTAACAAAAACACGTACCAGGATGTAAGGTTCGTGCCCTCCCCCTCGAGTTTTAGTTGGCAATTTTGACATGAAGATGATGGTGATATTTATGCGTTCTTTGACGAGAATTCCAGCAGGTCAAGTTTTGCCTAATTCAGCTATTCATTCATTTTTATACCGTGTATGGTCGCTGGCAAAATAAGATACCATCAAGATTTTAGTCTAGATGTTTCCTAACTCGGTTTTTGGCCATAACACTAGTTATAGGAATCTGATTATGAGCACGCAAGAGAAGACGGAACATATTTGCGACGTTTCGTTTACTCAAAGTTAAGGAGCCTAAACGTCAGAAAATATTTGTTTTCCCTTTCTCGCTTATAATGATTCTCAAGGTTTTCCGTTATTCAATTTCGGCAAGGTCGTCCCTTTCTCGCAAAACCAAGTACCGATTGGATGATCAATTACGCACTTATTTGCTCTCCGTTTTAACGTTGATCATCGTCAATGCACCTCCAAAAATACACATCGTCTTTACGCAAACTACATTGAGATTTAAGTCTCCCGAAAAAAGTTGACGATCGGATAGTGTTTAAAAGTCTAATTCTAAATTTTTCCAGTTAGTGCACAAATGAAGTAAAAGAAAGTAGTTCTGCTTGTCGCGTCAGCTGTTGGTATCATTATCTCGATTTATGACCCACAACGCGTGACTGGACAAAGCCTTTTCAAATTAGCCGGTGGAGCGTGAGACCCCTGAGGTCCCAATCGAGTCCTCACGGCAACTCCGCGTTATGATTTCAAAGTTCGTGCTCGTTTTTATGCCTAGAGTACTGAAGAAAAGTATAATTTCTTAAGTTAGAAATTATGCTTCCGCGATCTCACTTAACGTTTGATTTTACCACGCCGTCATAAATTCAACATAAATTTTGAGGCTGGTGTAATGTCACGCACTTCGTATTTGTAGGTTGATTCGATTTTACCTCCATTCAATAGTGTAACAAAAGTTGATAAACCGATGTCAAGACCGGAGATGCCACTGGTGAACGAACAGCGAACAGTTAAATGTTTGTTTGGCCAAAGTTCACCCGCTAAGTCATAAAATGGTAATTGCCGACCAAGGACACGCTCAATCCGAAGTGGTCGTCTATGCTAGGCGACCACTTAGCCGACCCAAGAGCCGACCACAGAGGCGACTCTGCAGACGGCTCCTAGCCGACCGTTGTTGGTCGGCTGCTGGTCGGCTAGACGACCGGTCCACGGCCGGTCGTCGACCAATTTCCGACCGGGCGGACAAAAATTCGTGATGTGTGCTCTATGTTGGCATTATGCAGAACTTGTGTTTATAGTACTTTAGAGCACGTCCATGAATAGACCAGGCAAAAGTGATGAGGCTATGTCACGGATTTCTTCGACTGTTTGCATGATGGTAGGGGTTGATGCCCCAACCTTCATAACCACATTATTTTTTGCGTGCACCACCTTGTGGTTGCAATGGGAACGTGTTGTTTTTCTGCCAAAGCCAAGCCTTGTTACAGCTACATGTTCGCAAATTTACGAACTTACCTTGAGAATAAGAATACAAAATGAAACAGTATATAATCTGCAGTAACACTCCCCCCGGAAACGAGGTAAATCGAGATTCACTTTAACAAACATCACTGCAGATAGTCATGAGAAATAAACACAATAATCAAATTATTGACAAGATTGTAAATATTCACTAAGTGCCATTAGGAACGAGCAGAACCGATTTATTGACCGGGCGATGGAGGGTTGTCGCACTAGTTTTCAAATAGCAGCTTCGAACAAGACCGTTGGCATCCTTGAATACGTCCACGGCTCGTCCCATGGGCCAGCTATTTCTCGACATACTCTAGTCCTTGATGATGACAACATCATTAACCTCGATATCCCATTTGGTTTCTAGCCACTTGTTGAACACGTTTGAAGCGTGACTAGAAATCCCTTCCTCCACCTGGTCCAAAACAAGTTCGCCATCTCTTTCTCATATAAACGTTCGGCCTCTGAAAGTTTCCTGGAGGGGGGAACAACAATCTTGCTCTTCATTGTCAAAATATGGTTCGGGGTGAGCGGTTGTAGATCTCCAGGGTCATCAGACAGCGTTGTCAAAGGGCGTGAGTTGACGATAGCTTCTGCTTCACAAAGTAGTGTCCGGCACACGTCGTCGCTCAAACGGTCACATGCTGTGAGTGTTGACGATAAAACCGTGCGTACAGTCCTGATCTGACGCTCCCACACACCGCCAAAATTACTTGCAGCCGGTGTATTGAACAACCAATCTGTGATTTCAGAAAGTAAGTAGCGTTGAATACTATCTTGGTCCATTTCGCTCACAGCAGCTGGTAACTCCCTCTCTGCGCCCACGAAATTTGTTCCATTGTCAGAAAATATGGTTCTCACAGGACCACGACGAGCCAAAAATCTACACAAGGCGTTGATGCAAATGTCCACCATCTCCAAATAAATGGCCCGGCTAGAACGACAGGTAAACATTACACCATAACGCTTGTGAACAGTTCGGCCCTCTTTCACATGGAACGGTCCAAATATGTCTGTGCCAGTGTAGGTAAACGGTGACTGTTCTACAGTACGCTTTTCTGCCAGGTCGGCGATCTTCTGTTCACAATACTGACCAAGAAGACGTCGGTACCCTACGCATCTGTTTAAAACGATGCGAACAGCGGCGTTGGCGGACACAGCCCAATATTTCTCCCTCAGCGAAGGCAGAACGTGGTTTCGGCCAGCGTGTCTTAAACGCTCATGGTTGTGTCGAATCAACAAAGTGGTCGCGTGGCTCTTACGGGGCAGAATTACGGGATGTTTCATATCCTCGTTGGGTTGAGATTTTCTCAATCGCCCGCCTGCACGAATCAAGCCATCCTGGATAAACGGATCAAGACGAATGAGTGGCGTTGATTTCTTGTTGCGTCTAGCATCAGGAAATCTTACCAAATCGTCGTGAAAATGCTGACGCTGGGTAAACTTCAAAATAGAAACCTTTGCTTGACCCATTTCTTCAACATTAAAGGGTGACGATACCTAAACCTCGCCGTTGTCTTGGACACCTTGTTGAAGAATACAATGTTACAACAACGATTTCAATCTTTGGAACACAACGTCAGCCTTCCTCAGAGCCGTCCAAATCGATTAGTGGGATATCAGTTATGCAAAACCATCAGAAAACTCCGTCAAAGTCACTGTGCTCGACTGAACAGCGGCCCCGCTGCAGGGATCATTAGGAGCAGGAATCTCGACTGGTTGCACAATCGAACCCCATGAACCGTTTCGTCGAAAGTAAGAAACTTCTGAACGTCCAGTCAACGACATGCACAATTCGCAGGATTACTCTCACTGTTAACATATAGCACATATCACGAATTTTTGTCCGCCCGGTCGGAAATTGGCCGTCGACCGGTCGTCTAGCCGACCAGCAGCCGACCAACAACGGTCGGCTAGGAGCCGTCTGCTGAGTCGCCTCTGTGGTCGGCACCTGGGTCGGCTAAGTGGTGGCCTAGCGTAGACGCCCAATTTGGACTAAGCGTGTCCTTGGTCGGCAATAACCATTTTATGACTTATCGGGTGAACTTTGGCCAAACAAACATTTAACTGTTCGCTGTTCGTTCACCAGTGGCATCTCCGGTCTTGACATCGGTTTATCACTATTGAAAGGAGGTAAAATCGAATCAACCCACAAATACGAAGTGCGTGACATTACACCAGGCTCAAACTTTATGTTGAATTAATGACGGCGTGGTAAAATCAAACGTTACGTGAGATTGCGGAATCATAATTTCTAACTTTAGAAATTAGACTTTTTATACAGTACTTTGTGCATAAAAACAAGCACGAACTTTGAAATTTTACAGTAAATTTGCATAAAAATCAGAATACAACACTGGATATTTTACTACCTCAAGTGTTTTCATGCAGCGGAATGCTCAACAAGCATCACACAATTGCGCTCATCCGTTATTGCTCTTGATCATCACTTCATCACGATGTATATTGCAATTTACCACAGATAATTATTGCTTATTTCTGTATAATTTCTTAATATGTTGGTACAACAATAGAACCCAAGTTTATTTTAGGAACAACATAAACAATGGTTTGAACATAGCGCCGATATTAAATCATGGGCGCATGAAAACGGAAGACTGTGATCGGTTTATAGTGACAACCATCATCATTCTGAAATTTTTGTCACTTTCGCTGTAAAAAAATCTTTTCGAAACTAGAGCATTCCTATCTAGCCAGCTAGTTGAATAAAGACTATTTTCAAAATACACCAAGGTGCCACTGCTTATTGAGATCAAACAGACCTCGAAACTTCACACAGCCCAGATAGTTACACTTGTCACCTCGTCGAAAAGCTTGTATCAACATCAGCTCAAGACCGGCGGGTGTGCTTGCAAAATCTAAAAGTCAATTGGCATTCAAGTTGCCCGTTACGGCCGTTTAAGCGAAAAACACCCGACGTCATCTTCCTGCGTAATTCTCTGCCTTCTTTAACGAAGAAACGTATGCCGTCGTTTACTGTAGAAAAAAGTTCATTCGTGACACGTGCCACTTCCAAAATGTTTTCAACATCTTCCATTAGATGATGACAACATCTTAGCAAAATATGTTAAAAAATTCGGTTCACTGATGTCAAAATTCCAAAAACATATAATGAAGTGAAAACAATTCCGATCATTTGTTGTGACGTTTACGCAACCTCTTTGGAGAACGTTTGATTGAAGAATCTGGGAAAAAGAAACTGGCTAAAAGGTGACGCAATATTTCATTGGGTCGAAAGTCGACGCATAAGATCACACCATAACTTTAGCAGCAGAATAATTGTAAAAAACATTTTTGCAACGCTGGTAAATAGTTTAAATTAATCTAGGAAGATTTTATTCGGTCAGTTTTTACCGACAATAGCACAAATTTGTATATTTAATTTAGTAATCAGCTTCGCACAAAGGCTAGAGCCTTCCGAGCCCTTTGGCGTAAGAACACAATACTTGGTGTTTTGCGTATACTTCAAGGGGTAAAACTTTGAAAATAATATTTTTGTGGTAACCTGGTACATGTAATCCTAAAAAAGTAATCTGTGTTTTCATGTAGAGCGTAAGAATGATTAACCCATTGATTCAAAAAGAACACTCTCGCAAACGAAAACGCACACAATTTTCAGCTATATTATACTGGTTAAAAAACAACTTCTATAAGTTTATTGCCTCAGATTCTAGTGATCACCAGGGCAAGTCAAAACTAAATTTCAAACCTTTGGCATGAATCAGTGATATAAAAATGGAAATAGACCGACTTAAGTTCATCAGCAATGTAGACACAACAGTTACAGACACTGACTGCGTTTGCTAACGTCTTGTGGCAATGATAAATTTTTTTTTTCTACTATGATTGATAACAAGTTTTACTCTGATGAGGTATGATGCAATATGAATGTCTAATATGCAGATCGGCAGTTGCAAAGATATTTACTGGGTTTAATGAATCCGTTTGTTATGAACCCCTGTAAATGTATGGTTGCTTACTGTACATTCAAAGCACGCCTCATTAGAATAAAAAATACACGTACTTGTTGATTCTGGGGGTACCTCTATTACAGGCATGAAGGAAGACATATAGTTGTTAAGCCATAGAGGATAATAAAGCTTACATAGTATCACACTGAGCCAACTACACCAGGCATATACAAATGATACAGTATTTCAAAAGAAGCCTCAACTACTCATTTTTCATAGTATTACTCAATCACGAACACCTAGATTTATATAAGAAGTTACATAGTACGATGCTACACAAGCTGCTCTCCCACATTTATGGGATGCCTAATTTGAAACATTTAACGACATATCTTTTCTATGCAAGATTAAAACCAAGCAAAACATGTGAAGCTCTCCAGGACTAAAAACAAATATCTCAAAACCAGAAATTTTACTTATGCAGGAATTAAAACAATCCAATACATTGAGATTGTTTTCACACATAAGACTACAGAGCAAATAAAGACCAAAATTCAAAACGTCAAGGCTGAAAAATTATCACATCAGCACCTATAATTTATCAAGTGAAGACCAAAAATTCTTCACTTCAGGATCAAAATAAAATACGACCGAACTGAAAATTTAATAAGTCAGGTACAAAAACTTACCGTGTCAGTAAACTTCACTCCAGAACACCCCGTCACCATCCCCAAGCATGGATCGTTCAAAGTAATAATATCCGTACTACATGTATACATATAAACAAGGGCTATATGTTCAACCTCTCGCCGACAACAGACCTATTATCTTGGAAATGCGGTTGAATTTCTTTCGTCTAATCCACGTTTTATAACAGATGCCAATGTATAGGTACACACTGGATTGTCACCATTGAATAATGGGTGATCACGTAGCCTCCGGGCTTGACAACAACTCTCTCTCCTGGCGTGATAAGTTTTCTGACACAATGAATCTTGGTTGCCAATTGTTTTTGATTCTAAAGAGATTTCAATCCCTGAATAGAAAATGTGTGTTCTGGATGTTTTCGCTTCAGCTTTCCATTCAGCTGACTATTGTACAGCACAGTGTTTTTACTATCCCGTAGCAGCTCCACTGCAACGAATCACTTTTAGTACAACCTTCCGTAAATGACGTTCGTATTTTGCACATTTCTTCGGGGTAACAGTTTTCCAAGAGCTATATATTCATTGGACAAGAATACCAGTCTGAGGTAGTCCTTGAGCTCATGCTCTGAATGTTTGAAAACGCAACTCTTTCTTTACGCAGATACCGTTTTCTGCCGTAGACATCGACTCGCTGAATTCATCAACCAAACATTTATTTATAAAATGCCCTCAAAAGTGTACTTTTTTAAAACACCAAGTTGACCATAGTCGTCAGTGTAGAAAAGCGAAAAGAACAAATTTGTACACAGTGCTCAAAACCCTTTTGTGGACATACGGAAACGCCAACGTCTCTGTCTTACAACGCTGCGTGTACTTGGCATTTCATTTCATGCTGGAAACTTTTTAAGACTGAGCACCGTTTCAAAAAAATAGTATTTTTTCTTACAGCTGAGAACAGAAGAATTATTCTGCGATTTTAGGACTGAAATGGAACCAAATCTCGAGTGGTGACTCATTATAATGTGCAAAACTCGGGGAGGGGGGGAGTCTGGCGATATATATACAAGCATGATTTATTTATTTTTATTTTTATTTTGTAGTTGCCTCTTCTCATTCTACCTAGGGTGGCCAGATCATACGCTATCAATATCACCAGACGCTTTGCTTCTCAAAAGTGCACCTTCGTGTATTTTCTATCATTTTTTGCCATCGCAATAGCTTTACCAAAGATTCACGCACATATGCCACGTAGTGAATACTTCTTCATCACGTATTCACATCTTCCCGTTCACATTTATTTTATTTTGCATAATTTGTCAATATGTTGTTGACAACGTTGAACAACGTGAACGACCAACTGTTAGGGGACTACGTGTATACATGTAACTGCAAGCCCGGATTCCAAACATGAAAACGGAATGCGCAAAGCTACAATTGCCTGCAGCCTCAACAGTCGTGATGTCACCCTCTTAGTTCGTGGAAATCGTAACCATAATAGGATTTCAAAGTTAGAGCCATCGAAGTCCGTGGGTTTAGGCCATACTGGACCGTGAATTTCGCGTCTGTACTGTAAGAGTCAATACTATGAAAATGAAATACCCGGAGTGAGAGCTCTTCGCGGTGTAACAACTCACTCACTAATCCTTCATCATGAGTGCGTGATAGGAGACCGGTGACTAACTTAAAAATGCAAAAAGAGGCGGTTTGGCGTTACTCAAACAAAATCAATTGCGGGCGAATACTGTTAAAAATAGCTGCGTTTACAAAATGACTACAGCGTTGTATTGACCGGGAAGCAACCAAACTAATACATCTTGTTAACGTTACGAGTCAAATTAAAGCTCAAATGTAAAGAAAACATTCATGTTTTTCATCCAAAACTTGTTGCATTGTCCATAATCCAATGTTTACTAGTACCGCTTGCCTTCAACATTCGAATTAGTGGTGTTACACAACCGACGTGAACTCATGTAACCGAGACAGTAAAACTAGGTTTATTTATTTGACCCTGTGCTTAGACGAATATGCATCGACACGCAAAGTGGCATCAGCCTGGCAACCTATTACGCAACTGCTACTCTAGCCTAAAAATAGCCGCCGACCAGTTTGTCGGCTGATGGCCGGTCGGCTGAAGGGTCGGCTGAAGGGTCGGCTGAAGGGTCGGCTGGGGAGTCGCCTTGTGAGTCGGCACTGCGGGCGGCTGCCGGTCGGCTAATTTGCCGACCGGTCGACGGCAAGTGGTCGACCAATTTCCGACCGGGCGGACAAAAATTCGTGATGTGTGCTGTACTTCCATTGTGAAGGGTCGCTGAAGTCGTGTATTTGCTGTATGTGTTCAGTAACAAATACTGGAAATCGGCCACAGGTACTATACAGGTAATATAGTACAGCCATTGAATTGGTATGGTACGTAACATTGCTTCCTTGCATACCATTCGTCCAATTTGAAGCGACACAGCAGCTGCGGTCAACTCCAGCTTAGGAATGGTCATTCGTCTTAAAGGAGCCACTTTGATCTTTCCTAAAACGAGACAGCAATGTGCATGGTTACTGGCATTAACAAACCTTAAATACGCACAACATCCATAACCACTGGCGCTCGCGTCAGAAAATGGTACCGAATCTTCTGGGACGTAATGGCGGCGTCAGCAAACTTCTTCCATCCGGGGTAATTCGCACAGCCACTTCAACCACCGAGACTTGTGAGGTTCTGTGATGTCGTCGTGACACTGCAACTCATTCTGTTTGCACAAGTCTTGCAGGATCAACTTGGTCGGAAGTACAAACGGCGCCAAAATTCCGAGAGGGTCATACGCTGACGCAATCGTCGACAAGAGACATCTTCTAGTAAGAGATTTTGCTTTCACGGATATAGCAAACCCAACTAGATCAGAAGAAATCTTCCACTGCATGCCTAAAGCTCGCTCGTTGGGTAGGTCGTCACAGTTTTTGTCCAAATCTCCAGCACACATCACGAATTTTTGTCCGACCGGTCGGAAATTGGTCGATGACCGGCGGTCGACCGGTCGGCAAATTAGCCAACCGGTGGGCTAAAAATTAGCCGCAGTGTCGACTCATAAGGCGACTCCCCAGCCGACACTTCAGCCGACCATTCAGCCGACCGGCCATCAGCCAACCGGCCATCAGCCGACCGGCCATCAGCCGACCAGCTGGTCGGTTGCTATATTTAGGCTAGAGTAGCAGTTGCGTAATGGGTTGTCAGGCTGATGCCACTTTGCGTGTCAATGCATATTCGTCTTAGCACAGGATCAAATAAATTACCTTCTCCGTTACATGAGTTCACCGCAGTTGTGAAACACCACTAACTCGGAGATTGAGGGCAAGCGGTTTTATCATTGAATCTTGGACAGTGCAACAAGTTTTGGATAAAAAACGTGAACATTTTCTTTACATTTAATCTTCAATTTGACTCGCGACGTTAACAAGCTGCATTAGAATGGTTGCTTCCCGGCCTATACAACGCTGTAGTCATTTTGTAAACGCATCTATTGTTGACAGTCTTCGCTCTCAATTGTTTGTTGTTTGTGTTACGCCGAACTGCATCTTTTTGCGTTTTTAAAATTCGCCACCGGTCTCTTATCACGTGCCCATGATGAAGGGATAGTGAGTGAGTCGTTACACCGAAGAGCTCTCACTCCGGGGTTTTTATTTGCATATGATTAACCCTAGCAGTACAGACGCGAACTTCACGGTACAGTATGCCCTAAACGCACGGACTTTGATGGCTCTAACTTCGAAATCATATGGTTTCGATTTCCACGAACTTAGACAGTGACATCTAACACAGAATAACCACTGTTGAGGCTACAACCAATTCTAGCTTTGCGCATTCCGTTTTTTTGTGTATCGGTGACGTTAAAATCTGCGCTATTTACACATGTCAGTTCTTCGTTCACGTTGTTCCAAAAATAAATATTTTCTGTCAACGACATATTGACAAATTATGTAAAATATTTGTTTACGGGAAGATGTGAATACGTTGTGAAGAGGTAGTTGTCTCTACACGGCATATGTGCGTGAATCTTTGGTAAAGCGATTGCGACGTCGAAGAAAAATGATAGAAAATAAACCAAGGTGCAGAATAATTCTGTGCTCAGGTGTAAGAAAACCTACAACAATTTTTGAAGCAGCGCTCAATCTTAAAAAAATCCAGCATGAGAGCGCTTCATCAGAAATGCCAAGCACATACTGTACAGCGTGTAACGGAGACGTTGGCGTTTCCGTATGTCCACAAAAGTGCTTTGAGCAGTGTGTACAGATCTGTTCATTTCGCTTTTCCAGACTGACGAATACTTCCAACGCGGTGTTTTAAAAAAGTCCTCTTTTGAGAGCATTTTCAAAAATTAATATGTTTGGTTGATGCATTGAGAGCGTCTCTGCCCACGTCGCCGTACACCAAATGTACTCGTGGGCAGAAAACGTATATGCGTAAAAAAGTGTTGCGTTTTCAAAAATTTCAGAGTCGTGTGTTGTCAGGACCCTACATTAAAATGGCATGGACCGCGAAAACTCGTGAAAAAATACGTTTTAAACGATCCCTAACCAAAGTACCTTCCTTCAACCTTTACTAAAAAGTTATTCACTTCCCCCTGAGAAGGAATTTCCAGAAAAAATGACCCAATTCATGTTTTTTGAAAGAAGTACGAAGAAAAGCTTGTATGGTAACAACCTATACCTGCCTATCTTCCTTTCACTTATTATAAATGCGCGCATGCGCTCAGTCATTCGACAAACGAACAGCTGATTCAGTGTCAAGAGTGTTGTGGAGTGAATACTTTGCCACCCAATGTGCTTTATACCTCGTGTCTTGTATTTTGGGCCTACCTCTACGATTCTTCATGATTGGACCATTACTTGTGATTTGATCATGCTGATCTGCAGTGGACTATTATTCATTTACACTACGTGTCAGAGAACGGTGCTGCGCTAATAATCGCTAACGCAGTTTTGCAAGACAATACGAGACAAGATGTCGGACAGTGGAAAGCTGGGCAAGAAAATGGGGCTTTCGTTTAAGCTCACCGACTCAGTAAGAAAGAAAAGAAGGCAAGTCTTGCAGCTGAAAGTTAATAAACGACGCATTTATCTGGGTACAGAGCACTACCGCTGGGAATTTCTTATAGAAGTGAGCTATCCGTTACTAATTCCGAGCTGGCCAAACGATAGCTTGATCATGCGTACGGTAAGTACTTGTTCGGTCCTGCATACTTCGGTAGTTATCGGGACGTTGCGCGGCCCCAGCTTATTAAAATCACCTCGATCCAATAAAGTAATGGTCCGAGAACTCACTGAGAAAGTGAAGAGTGTGAAAGTTATACTGTCAGACATAAAATTCACCGAGTTGCACTCTCTGTTGACATTTAGCTAAGCGGTAAAGCCTATACTTGTGGCTAACCCTATGACGTACTGATATTGACGACTTGCTTAGTTGTTTGCAGTTGATAATTCTTGAAACACTAGGAGAAATTGCAAAGCATTATTACTTTGAGATAGTACCACCGTCTCAAATGACTGCAGTAGAGATGGCAGTTGTCCAATAGACCCTCCACCAGTTGGAAGTTTTTTAGGCGAATTGTGCCACATTGATTAAACCATCGAAGTCATGTTGCTGCAACGAACTTTTGAGATAGGGGGATACCTTAAGGGAATGGTAATGTCTTAAACTCTTCCCAGCTCGGTCAAATACGAACGGGCATTAGGAGTCAATTTTCTGTCCTTCGTTACGGTATCAAAATCATGGACTGACCATTTTTGGGAAACTGGCCCAATTCTGTATTGATTAATTGAATCATTGCTGTAGCGTTTTGAAATCACATTGAGATCGACCTCCATGACGGAGTAAATCAATCATTAAAGCACTGCACTGGTGATCACCAGAGTGTGCTAGTGCTTGAAACTTGGCCGCAAGGGTTGTGCCACTCATACCTGTGCAAAATGATATTGTAGATGAACAAAGAAACGAATCAGAAAGGAATCTTGATTACCAAAGTATTTGTTCAAGTTGGAAGGAATAAAGACATCGACAGCCTCCTAAGGTTAACATGTCTATGTTATAAAGGTACTTAAGGCAGCATGACTTTGATGGTTTAGTTTGTGCGAGGTAGGAGTTGCCAAAAGATTTCTTGCTGCCCCTGGAACCCCCTGTGCCACCAGTTATGACCCAGTTCAGACAGCAATTCAGTTTTAGTGGCAAGCTGTGCATTTTGCCAGATTGAGTACTTGCAAAGTAGGTACAAAGCCATGTCTCATGTATTTGTAGCCTTGTTATCTTGTTGTACGTTATTTGCAGACCTATGTGTATTGACATTAAGTGGTATTATAATCAGAGGTCAGGAGGCCTACCTTCGTCAAAGATATTATGCGAGATCTGGAAGAAAATCCACTGCTAAAACCCCATTAATCAAAATTTCGCTGCCCTACAAAGGTTAACAAAGTAAAAGCACAAACGTTCGTTTATCAATTTTCAGAATTCAAAAATACATTAACTGAGGATAATTTTTGGTAACAAATTCCAATTCGCAACAAGAAATTTAGTAATGAATTGCACTCGCATTTTTTGTGATGGTTGTTCATGTACATGTATTTTCGTTGTTATTATGGCGGCGAATTGTACCACCTGTATGATTTGACATCTGAACCTGTAGTTAATAACTAGGTTAGTGTAATTTCATTTTTGCACTCTAGGTATGAAGTGGCACAAAGTGAAAGATTTTCAACAATGTCTAGACAAGTGTCCTCAGAGTCAGAACCTAAAGCCGTATCAGCAACACCTGCAACTCCCCAGTTTGTTTAAAGGTATTCTAGAAATTATTTTTTCAATGAAAGCATATTGTCTACATCTTCACCTACTAGTATTCGTGTCTACGACAATACATGACATGGAAAATTGCATTTATTGAAAACTCCAAGTCAGTTTTTTGCGGGGGTTACTAATTTAAATCAAATCATTCAAGCTTGCGATTGTTAGAAATATTACTGAGCTTGCACTCATTAAGCCTTGGGATGTCAAGAGTGAAAATATAAAAGCCTTAGGCTTACTTGACCATGTCTCTCACAATTATGAGCTTCTAAACTGTACCAATTGAAATATCCCTGTTTAACTAGAACAAGGCAATCAAACATGCAAACTTCGATTCATATGTACGAACCATTATTCATAATCGTAGATACAAACCATATCAAATGTATAAACAAAAATTCATGCATGTAAACTAACTTGAAAGAAACAGATAAAACAAAAACAGGGGTATGAAGTAATATCACATAATTACGTAAACATTTTCTAGTGGTGGTGGTCATCATTCGTTTTCCCAAGGAGTCTAGCACTAAGCAAAATTGCAACATAAAATGTATCTGTAGAAGAACTATGTTCTTACGTGTTATTTGGATATCTGATTAGTTTGTACACATCATGTTGTGGTTCGTATGTATAAATAAAGCGTTCTTCCAAATGATGCAGTGTTTTGTGCTTATGACTCAAAGTCTGTACGTATGACTGCCTGGCACCCTCGATTAGTTGCTGACAAATGTTGAACTCGTTTTAACTTTCTTTATCAGCTAAATGTGATTATGGCAATGGTATATTTCCAGTGGGCTTGAGCTTTCTGGAATCTATGCAATTAATTCTGTCTGTGACGACGAAGCCTTGGTGTTTGTATCCAGGCCATTCATTAAAAGGTGATGTGAAAGTACTAGAGTCTGTTCCAAGAAATTGACAAGACCATTTTTGACTTAAGTCTAAGATTTGTCTTTAACTTCCAAACTTTGAAACTTCCAATTTTGGCAAGTTAAGACAAAACTTATGTCAAACACTTTCTTGAATTGGTTTTGAGACAAATTTAACTTTATTTTAAAATTTACTAAAACTTGAAAATTGTCTTAGCTAACTCAGTTCTGTTGGAACATGCCCCTGATCTTTAAAATTTGAGAGAACTAGTTAGTGCTCATGAATTATCTTGACAACAAACTATTTAGTGTTCTAACTGATGATTGAATTGTGAAATATTGTGTGCATACATTTTGGATGGTATATTCCAATAAAATGGATTTTTCTACATGTCTGGTATGGTCAGGAATGGTGTGCACAGGTTTCTCTCCTAAGCATGACTGAATTTTGCATACTCTGTTTACATGCACTGTATATACTTGTGATTTGCAAAGATGTAACTAAAAGTAAATACATCAAAAAGGAGATGGGCAGCAGTTTTGGTGACCCTTTTGACTAAATAGCACCTATTAGGTATGGTTTTATAGGTCATCCTGCAAATAATCTTGTCATATTTGTGTTTTTAACGTGACACATTGGTATTCCCAACTGATTTGAATATAGTGTGGGCAGAGTTGAATTCACTGATTGCATTTGCACATACATGTCTTTGCACCGAAAGATGTCGCACTTGCTCATTTGGTCATTGCATTTTCTCTTCTCTGAAAATTAGGAGATTTTTCACTAATTATGGAAAGGAGATATTTACCCCATCTTGTATCCTTATAGTTCACATAGCTACAAGTTCAGCTCACTACTAGAAAGAACTGGAATTTTATTCAAACGTTTATGTCACATCTTATTTTGCATCATTAGACAAATGATAACCACATGAAAATCTCTGTAAAATGTAATGGCTTCTTATTTCTTCAAGATGTAAAATGACATAGAAGGTTAAATATTGGATATTCTATATATTTACAAGTCATAAATTATTCTCTGAACTAGAATGTTTGAGTTGTTTTTTCACGTGTTTGTTATTCATGATGAAGTACCTGTACGTCATCTTGATAAGATGCATAACCTTGCAGACCACGATGAGCTGGGGTCACTGAAGCTGGACCTAGAGTAGCTGTAACGACTGACTTCCATTTCCTTCCTCTACCTCCTCTTACACTTTCACTTCTCCTTGTTTTCATGGCTCTCCCACATATCCTATGGAATTAAACAGGCCTTTTAAATTCCATATAGTCTCAAAGTTCATCAAAACCCATGCCTAACATTGGGAGTAATTTCCAAACCAAAGCAAATGCTTCAAACAGGACTGGTAATGTGTGAAAAAAATCTGTTTCTGAGAGCATTACATTAGTGATTTCTCAGCCCCAGTCTGTTAGTCTAAGCTCTTTTCACGTTTTACCCCATGGATAGCTGGACGCAGGTTGTCACCGATCTGTTCTAATATTTTGATGCAATGGTAGACTGAACACTGGTTCGAGTTCATCACTTTATTAATCTTGACTGTATGCTCATATTAAGTCCATTCAAACAAAACGTACAGCGTTATGTCTGTTCTATGCTGAGCCAGTGCGACAAAGCCTTGACTTTTAGTACCTCCTACAATTGCTGGTGCAATAACATGCTTCTTTTGACAGTTCTTTGTTCTCTAGCCACAGGTGAAGTGATTGACAAGTTCTGTGCAATTGAAACCGTGTAACGGCTGATTTTGTAGCCAATGAATAATGTTATGAACTATGAAAGTACCTAGATGTTCTATTATTTTCTCCTCTGGAATGATAATTAGATGCTCCATGGACAGTAGAAATAAAACTATTTTCAATCAATGTTGCTGCAATTTCAGATGTTTTTAGTGGGACAAATTAGTTGGAAGTGCAATTTATCATTCCATTTGTCCAAAGGTGTGTAGATTGATTCTGTCTTTTAATTTCTAAACACAGTTATGTTGCTCAAGTGGAATGACCTCTTATTTCTTGCATTATGTAACTTTGTATCCTTCCATGAGTCCACACATCATTGATGTTTCATTGTAGTCAGATGTAAAAGTGGAGGTCAGCTCAATAAAACAGAAGTTGATTGCAAACCACAGATTTGTGCAAATCCCTAAATTGCGAAGTGCTTGTAGTTATAGTCAGTGAAAATGTGTAACATACTTTGAAAAAAGCAAAATTATTTGGATCATGATGATGCTCGATAAAATAAAACGTTTTGAAAGCTGTTGGGACTGAATGTTCATTATGATGCATATTGCAAACTATTACTGGGTGAACAATTAGGTCAATATATTTACCACCAGTCCTTGGAACATATGTGTCTGTGACTTATCATCATCCATGTAATGACAATGTAAACTATCAGATGACTGGAGTTAACAGCTTTTGAGATATGAGGAGATAAACTGTGTTTTAGGTTCAAAAAGATAACAAAATTTAGCATAAGAAAGTTAATCTTCCCAATTTTAAAGTTTTATTTAAAATTCGCTGTGAAGCACCTTGTAATTGGTTAGAATTACTGTAAATAACAGTGTGATTACTAAGGCATAAATTTAATATAATTACTAAGTTGGTCAAGTCATTGCACTTGGCCATTTGAACCCTAAAATGCATTGACTACATGTACTTTGGGCCAACTGGGTGCATTTGGCCCCAGAATTCAAGAAAACCCTGGGCCAGAATTTTTGGGGGATTTTTTGAATCGGTAAACAAGAAAGTTCAATGAAGGTTTTCAGAGAAATTCAGATTACATTTTCTTCCACCACTAACAGCTGAGGATTTAGCTAACTGCACTTGCACTACTCGGCCACTTACTAAACGGTGAATACGCCAGTGGCGAATCTAGGATACCACAAGGGGGGCCCAACATGACACCTCGGATCAGGGGCAAAGCTCGATTGTATGCACAGGTGGCTCTAATGTCGTGGGGGTTGGCGATACGGACCTGGTGTTCTGGAATTCTACCGTTGGGCTCGATATTTTCTCACGCTTCATGCTGTTGCTGTGTAATTTTTGCTTCATGCACCAGTCATGGGGGGGCCCTTGGCCTGTACGCAATCATCACGTAGTAACAATTAACAATCACCCGAAATACATTTTAGTTATAAATCTTATGTACAGTCACGATGCATTGAAATGTTTTTAGCAAAATGTTATTGTTCATGTTTACTATAGATTATACACAACATAGTCTACGATGTTGACCGTAGGCCGATCGGTGAGCCAGACTACTTTTCATTCATTAAACGATAAGACATGAATAGAACGTTTTCCGTTTGAAATGCACATAAATGAAATCGTGAGCAAAAAGTATATTAGATCATACTTGGGAGAGCATAGAAACCAAATAAATCGATAACTTACTTCAGAAATGGGACTTCTTTGAGTCAATCGAGGTGTCGATGTGCTTTCGAAACCAGCCATCACTGTTTTGCTTTCGGCGACCTTTCACCTCTCTGAGGTCATCAGCCATTTCCAAATAAGGCACCGCAATGCATTTTGGGACTGTAATGTCGGACTTGACGAGCACGAAGGCGTGTCTTTTTGGTCAACTTTCAAACGTAAAGAAAAATACTCCAAACTCATCTAAAACTCACTATATTTACGAAACCTTCAAAAAACTTGTACGCCAAGATATGATACAGGTTTCATGCAAGATGAGAAACATTTACTTTCTTATTTTATACTAATTTTCACGTTCCAAGCCACTTTAATAAACCGAGGCCAAGTACGCAGGTCTTCAAAATTTAGATAAAGTTTACGGCATGCTGATTACAGCGGGGTCAAAGACTCGGAGCACGATTTAAGGATACCCTGTACGTTTATTGTAATATCGGTTGAATTATGTTATAACTATGAATAGCACGTACGCGCACAATTTATTGTAATATCGGTTGAAATATATGTTATAACTATGAATAGCACGTACGCGCACAATAAGCCATTCACATTTACATCTGATCACAATTCTCCCCCTGCTTTGAAAACATTCAATCGTATAGATAATTTTCGGAAAGAACGTGAACTAAAATGCTAGGACAAACACTACATTCCATAGTCTAGATTCTACATTCGAAGACCGCTTTTGTGAGAAAGAAACTCTCAACAGGAGAAGTTTGTAATGACACGTAAATAAATACAACTTTTCCATTGGAGTAGACGTGAAACGCTAAGCATTGTGTTCTTACTCCAAAGGGCTCGGCGTTGGTGCGAAGCTGTTTACTAAATTAAATATACAACTTTGCGCCGTTCAGTGGGTAAAAACTCACCGAATTAAATTTTCCTTGTGTAATCTAAATGATTTACAGGCGTTGTAAAAATTAATTTTCTCCAATTATTCTGCTACTAAAATTGCGGTGTGATCTTTTGCGTCAACTTTCAGCGCAATGAAATATTGCGTCACCTATTAGCCAGTTTCTTTTTCCCAGATTCTTCAATCAGACGTTCTCCCTCGAGGTTGTGTAAACGTCAGAACAAATGATTAGAATTGGTTTCACTTCAATACATGTTTTTAGAATTTGCTATCAGTAGACCGAATTTTAGAACAACTTTTGCTGCGATGTTGTCATCATCTAATGGGAGATGTCGAAAAAAATTCTAGAAGTGGCGCGAGTCACGAATGTACTACTTTCTAAACGACGACATACATTTCTTTGTTACGCAAGAAAATGACGTCGTATATTTTTCGCTTAAACGTCCGTAACGGGCAAGGTGAATGTCTATTCAGTTCCAGATTTTGCATGCACATCCGCCGGTCTTTAGCTCATGTTGATACAAGCTTCAGTGAGGTGACGAGCGTAACTATTCGGGCTGTCTGCATATTCGAGTTCTGTCGGAGCTCAATACACAGTGGCACCTTGCTGTATTTTCACTATGGTCTTCATACAGCTAGCTGGCTAGATAGGAAGGCTCTAGCTTCGAAACAATTTTTTACTCCGAAAGTGACAACAAGTTCAGAATAATGATGGATCATGGATGACACTATTACCGATCACATTCTTCCATTTTAATGCGCCCATGATCTTAATTCCTGCACTATGTTGAAACCGTTGTTTATGTTGTTCTTAAAATAAACTGTTGCTCTTCTGCTGACCAACATATTAAAAATTATACAAAAATAAACAATAATAATCTGTGGTAAAGCACATTATACAGCGTGATGATCAAAAAAATAACAGATGAGCGCTAATGCGTGCTGCTTGTTGAGCATTCCGCGGCATGAAAACACTTGGTGTCGCAAAATAGCCAGCGATGTATTCAGATTTTTGTACAATTTTAGTGTAAAATTTCAAATTTCTTGCTTGTTTTTATGCATAATGTACTGTATAAAAAGTCTCATACCAAGAGGCAGAAATTTGGCCACGATATCAGTTAACGTTTGATTTTACAACGCCGTCATTAGTTCAACATAAACCTTACGTTAAACAAAAGTTGATAAACCGATGTCAACACCGGAGTTGCCACTGGTAAACGAAAAGCGAACAGTTAAATGTTTGTTTGGCCAAAGCTCACCCGCTAAGGCATAAAATGGTAATTGCCGACCAAGGACACGCTTAATTCGAATTGGTCGTCTACGCTAGGCGACCACTTAGCCGACCCAAGTGCCGACCACAGAGGCGACTCAGCAGACGGTTCTTAGCCGACCGTTGTTGGTCGGCTGCTGGTCGGCTAGACGACCGGTCGACGGCCGGTCGTCGACCAATTTTCGACCGGTCGGACAAAAATTCGTGATGTATGCTGTATTGTCTGTAGCTCTACGGAGCGTTCCTCGGCTGGGATAGAATTCAATACAGCATGACTGTTACTAGTGAACTTCGTTAGACGAAACCCACCACTGGCGCAAGCGGAAAACAACCTCTTAACTAAATCAATGGCGTCTTCATCATTGGCTACAGCTTTCAGACAGTCATCGACGTAAAAATTCCGCATTATGGTTGTAGTAACAGCGCAGTCACAATTCTCAGACGTGTTCCGGAGGGAATAATTGGCGACGCTCGGTGATGACGAAGCCCCAAACAAATGAACTGTCATACGGTAGTCTTCAGGAGCCACGTGGAGATTACCATCTGGCCACCACACAAATCTGAGATAGTCGCGTTGACACTCTGGGACACGCACCTGATAGAACATCGTTTCAATGTCCACCGTAAAAGCGACAGGACCGTCGCGGAACCGTAGCAATACACCTACAGTAACACAGAGTTAGTAAGGTCTTGTCCTTGGGTTAGTTGATCATTCAGTGAGATATTCTTATATCTGGCTGCACAGTCAAATACTACACAAAGTCTCTTATTGTGGGGATGAATAACACCATGGTGTGGCAAATACCAGACAGAACCACCGTCACGCTGAACTTCGTGAAGAGGAACCTTTTCAGCGTAACCATGTTTGAGCAGCTTGTCGATAAAAGTCTTGTAGTCATCAAAATAACTCTTGTCGCTGAGCATCTTTTTCCTTTGAAAACTAGGCTCGTTTAACAGTTTGGGCACGGTTGTTAGGCATCACCATACTTTCAGTCCTCAGAGGCAGTGGCACCTCGAAATGACCGTCGTCTTGTTGAACCAATCGCTCCTCAATCTTCATAAAACGCTCGTCGTCTCTGGAAGGCCCGCGTTCGTTGGGAACATTACCTACACAGCATCCTTTGAAATCAGACTCCAAGGCACTCACGAATTCCCTTGGTTCCGGAAGTGGTACCTCTTTGACAACTTCGGTAGCCTGAATACCATAACACGCTTGGCGATGCGAAACTTGGCAATTTGAAGTGACGCTTACTGGGCCGTTCACCGTCCAACCATGATGTAACAGCATAGCATATGGACCATCATCACGGGCTGGGACAACCTTCAGTGGTTGCAGGGCCGTAGCACAACTAGTTGTGCAATTTATTGCGGTTTTCAGTGACTGGTTCCACCAGAGATAGCAGTATTGTGCACCTACCGGTACTTTGCTCAAGCTCATGTTTCATATTATTATATTGATAACTTTTCCTCGTCAAGGTAGTGATCTCAGCAGTTACATCACTTATGGTATTTTGTTAAGTAGTAGAACTTTGTACTGCTATGAAACAAATTTTGAAGGTTCCTATGTTTAAGTTAAGTCCCACTTTAAATATTTTGCTCAACATGTGAGTTATTGTTGACATGAAGGGTTTCATACTGATGGATGATCTCATCAGGGATTGCATGTAACACTATTTGGGTGTGTATATTTGTTACATGTTCATTGTATAAAGTGTATTGTTTATATTGGAGAGTTAATAATTGTTAGTTTTAAAGATCTCGGTAGGTTATCTCAACAGTGCTTAGTGCATGTTTTGCTCACCCTGTGAAGTGTAACCCATACCAAATGACCATGTTTGCCGTAAGCTTGCAGCAAACATGCCGCAAGCTTGCGGCAAACAATTTTGTTTGCAGCAAACCAGCCGCAAAGTTTGCAGGAGTTTGCCGCTACCCGCAACTCAGCCGCACAAATTGCCGCAATCTTGCTGCAAAACCTGAAGTTTGCAGGAATGTTGCGGCAAACTTGTTGATAGAAAAAGTGCTTGCGGGAAACTTGCAGGAAACTTTATTGATGAAGAAGTGTTTGCGGGAAAGTTGCAGGAAACTTTATTAATGAAAAAGTGTTTGCGGGAAAGTTGAAGGAAACTTTATTGGTGAAAAAGTGCTTGCGGGAAAGTTGCAGGAAACTTCAATGTGTTAGCATTAAGATTGTGAAAATGTTAGAAATTGCGAAATTGTTTTTTATTTTCTAAATTTCAAAGAAACCTCAAATCCCAGAACCTAAGCAGGGCAGTTAGTGTACTTATTTTAGATAACTTATTACATATATGTGACCTACTGTTGGGTAAGTTACATTGTTAAAAACAGCAAATGCTCAGAGATGACCAAATGTGACCTAAAACACTAGAGAATATAACTTCATCTGTTTGTACTTTGTTTTTTATGCAGTCACTATACTTAACAAGTTTTCAACTTTCATACTGCTGTCAAAGTCAGTACAGCAAAATATTAAGAGGCATTATCTGAGAAAACCTGCAAAATTGCAAAATGTTGGCGGAGTCACTTTCATCAACTAAGTTGATACTTTGCACACCAATTTGTACTCACAAATGAATAACTAAATCGCATCTGTTTCTTATCTGGAGTCATTCTATAAAAAATAATAAATACCTTCCGTCGTGGTTTTTTCACACACAGGACAAGAATTTCCAAAAAGACAAAAAGAATTCCAAAATTCACAGAGCTGGAAGCCAGTTTGTGACTTTGAATGATCATAATTAGTAGAATTGAAGGCATTGCTGTGCTTGAGAATTGATTTCGTTGCGAATCTGTGTGAATTTGTATTTCATCTCTACTTTTTGTTGACGCATTAAATTGACCGAACGTCACTTCAGCTAGGCCTTGGTAAGGCTTAGTAAATCCCGAAGTTTTCCGATAGTAGAAGTCCGATTATGAAAAAGTGGTTCCAAATTATATTTAAAAATGGTGTCTTAGTACAGAAAAAACTTTATTGTTCACCGTAATACTATTTGAGCTTTGGGATAAGTCATCCTTTTTTGACAATCCGACTTTATTTGGAGGCACTTTCGCATAATTGCCTTGGCAATTATCAGCGAAAGTCAATGTCACGTGACATACCGAAACTCATCAAATTGCGTATTTTAACAGAAACACAGCATAAAATTACAATTTGTCTCTGTCTCATTCCTCATAATGAATTATGTGTAGAATAAAGTTATATTTGAATAAAATACTAGGAGTTTAACTGAATTTACAACAAGAATTCTAGTTTTGAGAGTACAAGGGAAGGAACACACAAGAATGGCGACTCTTGTGGGTACTTGTTGTTCATTCTCTACAAAGTCCACAGTAAATTGTTCTGAAGTCGGGGGTGAAAAGAATCTGAGGACTGTTTTGAGCTGTGACAGAGATGTTTCCAAATATCTGCGGTTTATAAACATATCGGAGGTCGTAACGGAGTGGAAACTTCTGTTGAACAGAGCGGTATTTGACGAGGGCTTGGCTGATGAACTGACGGTGTGTCCCCTTCATAGGAACAAGTTTGGTGTACAGTTCTTCCCATCTAAACTCTGTGCCTACCCAGATCATGGAGGGAAGAAGAAGAGGCCTCCTAAAGCTCCGTGAGGTTGACGTGCAATGAATTCAGCTATGTTATTGTTAGACGAGATAAGAACTGAGAGAAATGTGATCCTACCCGTTGGATCAGGCATGCATTGTTGAATTCTGGATATATGGCAAGATGTAGGGTAGAGTGAAAACGTGCATTTTAAAATCTGCTGGTTTTTGACGGTGAAATCGACACATTTCGTTTCTCATCTAAAACCCGCAAAAACTTGCTGACTAAACTACGATCACCGACTGGATCGTCACTTTCCGGCACCGGGAC
>NMRA01000061.1:663075-748551 GCA_002633005.1 Phoronis australis | reverse complement strand
GTCAATAATCGACACATTTCGTAGGACTTTTTGCACATACGCAGGACAAACTGGCCTGCAGCGCTCCGGCCTCGGCACCGCAGACCCCGCAGGATGCCGGACATGACCCCGTGGACCGCCGTCTGTGGAAACGTATCGGGCTCCAGCGGCTGGCCGCTATATAGTCCATTGTCGTGTCCCGGCAATATCTGTGAAAAGTCTCCACCCGGCGCTTGCGCGGTCTTCACTGCCGAGGCTGGAGCGCGGCTGCTCAGGTCTGTCCCCTGCGTAAATGTGCGAAATTTTCTAAGTTCCGAGAAAATGTGTGTCGATTATTGGCAATATGTGTCGGTTTCAGAAAGGTTGCGTTGAAAAATCCCACGAAATGTGTCTATTAATGGCCATTTGTGTCGCTTTCTGGCAAAGGTGCTTTGAAAATGTAACCAAGGTAAGCCCACAGCAGGGTCTATTGGCAGGCCGGGATACAGTCCCTAGTCGTGTCTCGGGTATCTCAGTGTGAAAACTCCCCAGTCGGTGGTCCAGGGTGTAAAGTCCGGGATCCTGCGGGGTCTGCGGTGCCGCAGAACGGAGGACGGAGCGCTGCAGGCCGGTCTGCCCCTGCGTATGTGCAAAGTCCCAAGAAATGTGTCGATTATTGTCCATTTGCGTCGCTTTCAGAAACCTTGGGTTGAAAAAATTTGCGAGTACAAAGAAATGTGTATATGACTTTCGGCGCCGGAGCGCGGAATCACGGTAACCCTCGGGTCGGAGCCTGGCCACTGGAAGACAGGGGGCGCGCTTCCGTAGAGGCCAGTGGAAGACAGGGGGCGCACGTCCGTACTGGTCAGTGGAAGACAGGGTGGCGCGCGGGTACGTTCTCATTGGCGGAACGGAGCCGGGACAGATTCGAGGTTTGCGGACTTTTGTTTCTCCGCGCATGATTAGGAAGTTTGCGCGGGTTTTGGTCGCGAAACGAAATGTGTCGATTTCACCCTAAATAATCGACACATTTCAAAATGCGCGTTTTCACCATTCCTTATATCCTGTCACTGTTGGAATTCTGCCTTCTAAATTAACATGATAACCAATTACTGCTGAATAACAAGCATCATTTTTGGTAGTCATTAGTTTGGATTTATTTTTTTCTTAAGGCAAATGTCTTTTCTTATACATGTACATGTAGTACATTTAAGAATAGAACCTGTGCATTACCACGAGCGAACTCAGCTTCTGATGGTCCCCAATACACTACATATAATACTACAGGGTATGACACTCGGGACTAGAAATTTCACGGGTGCTTCGATTCAGCCATCCAGATCAAACAAATAACTCAATAAATTTACACAAAACAGGGGTTCAACAAACCATGAGCAATTGTTCTTTCTAAACATTCACAGTGTCTTGCAATACAGCAAGTTTGCTATAAATTCGCAGTCAAAGCAGAAAAATGTTCCCAAAAAGTCCAAACACACGTCGCACTTTGACAGTTTGAGATCAAGGATGGTACGGAAATTGCCGGTTTGTCGCGTAAAGTCACGATGTACGCTTAGTCGTCCATCCGTAACTCATCGGTAATTTCGTTTTCATGGACGCACCTAAAGTCAGTGTCAGGACTTCAGAGCGCAGATATGAAACCTGGTTCCTGATACTGAACTTAGGTAATCGCGAATGGAGCATTTGCAGTTCCTGTGTGAAGTTGAGAAATCAAGTGCAAGAAAGTTTTCTAAATGTCAATTCATATCACCGGATGAACCGTAATCTCCCTCCTGTTGAGGTGTTTTACCCTAAATTTTCTTCAGATGATTACAAGCAAATGACTGAGGAAGTAATTGAATTTTCAAAATTAGAGGAAGGTTGGGCATTGAAATCGGTCACAAAGCCCCAAGAATGTCCAAAGGTGTGATGGATTTCTCTACAAATATGTTTAACGATGGCGAGAAAAGTGGCCAAAAAGCAGACCCAGGGCAGTGTGTTCAGTTCATCAGATCGAAGTTTCCTTCCAATGAGTGGCATACAGCCAAATAGATATCTAGCTTTTTTTCACGACTTGCACTTCAAATAAAGCGCAAAGCAGTTTTTGAAGATGAAGACGAAGACGATGTTGCAAATGGTCGACGTATCTGGGAGGAGAAAATAGGGACTCAGTATTTCGTGAAGTAGGGGTAATGCACCCGATTAGGTATGGAGGAGAAAACTTGTGTGAGATGGTGAGGGACAAAGAGTTGAGCAATCTGAAACTTGTGAATTTGAAAGAAATTTCTAAGCTGCTGAACATTAACATTAAGCTATGTTAGTGTAAACATGAATTTTCGAATACTGTTACAGGTTACTTATAGATGTGCGCGTGCCATGCTTATAGATTTTTTAAAGGATATGTCTTCACCCCTTCATCAGCGGGTGCTGACCGAGGTTGGAGTTGTGGGTAGGCATTGTGATGTTTGTAGGAATGGGAAATCGGTGGTCACATATGCCATTGTATTTCCAAGCTATTTGATTAGGACTCAAACCTATTGAAATATATTCCAGTTGCAATGCTTAGTCTCATCACAGTGGCTTACTTCTGTTGCTGAACCCTTGAAAGAGTCGATGTCTTTCTGAGAGTTTTATGGTTTTCTATAAATGCTGAAAGGTGTAAACTGCTGGTGATACGAGTGGAGTGATTTTACATGATTTAGGGTGTGCCACTCTTGAACGCTTCCAGTCGGTGGAACCAATATTGGTGCATTTTCTACCTACTTTTAAAAAAGCCTTGTTGCATAATATTGGTCTGTTATTCTTTACTGTTGGTGGATGACACAAAATAAGGTTATTTTCTGGAGTTTTGATTGATTTACATAGACTTCTTTGCGCCTTTGATTTAGACTTCTGTGCGCCTTTGATTTAGACTTCCTGTGTGTTGGAAATAAATGATTTGCTTTTGTTTGGTTTTTGGATTTTGATCCAAATTGTGTTTCACACAGTACATTTAGTTTTCAATTTAACATTGAGCAGACTTCAAGAGAATTCTGTCAGACTCAGCTAAACTTGGATAAACATTCTCCAAATTTATTTGACAGATTAGTGGAACTTCTGTGTCCATGGAATATAGAAATTTTGTCAGCTTTATGTGAAATTATTGCACCTAGGTATTGCCTTTATAGATTAGATGTTATGTATACATTATCTAGTAGTTCATGATGGTGCAACTCTGGAGTATTCCTGTTTTCATCTAATTTATGGTTGAAAGTATGGGTTTCAGAAGCTAGTTATGTATGTTTTTATATTACTTGAAGATCATAATATACTAATAGACATTCGAGTTCTTTTGCATGTGAACAAATATTTTATTTATTATTTGCATTCAATGTCTTCAGATTCTTGCGGTTTAATGACCTCTTTTCATAAAATTGCACGCACTGTTCAGAGTTAGATGTTGTTCTATTAAGGACATAATGACTACTATACACCCAATCCACAAGTAAAACAATGATATGCGTAACTGGACCATGTTTCATGGTATGAAGGTCACCATAAACAATTTATCATGTGAGGAAACTTATTGTTTCTGTTCTGTCATCACAATTCTAAAATACATTGATTTTTTCCTTTGTAACTCCATTTCAATAATATAGTGAGAGTTATTGCAAAATAAACACACAGTCATGTTTGTTCGATACCAATATTAAAAGACCTTTTCAACATTCATTTTATTACAAAACCATTACTCATTACTGAACTTAGAGACACATAATCATCGGCATGTATGATTATTTTCTGCCCAGTGAAACTGGAGAACAAAAAAGATGGTAGAAATTATAATCTGATGTGAGTTGGAAAACTCAAATGTTTCAGGCATTAAAGTCATAGGCGGATTTGGGGGGAGCAGGGAGCCGGACCCCTGGCTGGTGCAAGGAAAATTAAACAGCGGCAGCGTGAAGAAATATGGAGCGCACCAATTTGAAATGGCAGGGGGGTAGAGCGCAGCGGAACCATGTTATCCTTTTTTTTAGTCCGATAGAATTTAGGTACACCAGGGTCCACATCGCCAGTCCTTGCAACTTCTTTTCGGGCCGCCTGTGCATGTGATTGCACTACGCTGAATTCTCCGAGGCAACATCTTGGCCCCCTCTTAATTATGGTATACTAGATCCGCCAATGAAATTAACCTTTAAAAAATAAGGTGGATTTCCTGATGATGGGCAATAGTGATTATAAATTGAGGTGTTCTATAAAATTGAAACCGAAGGCACGTTGTTCTTGGTGGCCTGCAGCTTTGAATTGATATTGACGATTTTTATTGTGGGTACTCCAATGTCTTATATTAAATGAGAATAAACTCTGGTGCGATTTTTGGGGGTTGTGCATATATGGTATACAATGATTTAATTGTTCACTGAACACTTTTTCAAAGTCGGCGGCTTTTTCAAAACTGTCTGTAGATTTCATAACTGTGTTACTGAATCTTCTGCATAGAAAGTGAAGATTCTATATTCGACAACTTGCACTGAAGTGAATAATTGTGATACAAATTCCTTGATATTTGGATATTTTGTAAATAAATATTTGTATTTTGCTGACGTTGTGGCAACAAATATAATTGGCAAAAATATGCCCCCCCTCCCCTTTAGCAATTTTATTCTTTTGCCATTTTTGTACTGAATATTGTCAAAAATTCTACAGCACACATCACGAATTTTTAGCCGACCGGTCGGAAATTGGTCGACGACCGGCCGTCGACCGGTCGTCTAGCCGACCAGCAGCCGACCAACAACGGTCGGCTAGGAGCCGTCTACTGAGTCGCCTCTGTGGTCGGCACTTGGGGCGGCTAAGTGGTCGCCTAGCGTAGACGACCAATTCGGATTAAGCGTGTCCTTGGTCGGCAATTACCATTTTATGACTTAACGAGTGAACTTTGGCCAAACAAACATTTTACTGTTCGCTGTTCGTTCACCACTGGCAACTCAGGTCTTGACATCGGTTTATAAACTTTTGTTCAACTATTGAAAGGAAATAAAATCGAATCAACCTACAAATACGAAGTGCGTGACATTACACCAGCCTAAAACTTTATGTTGAATTAATGACGGCGTGGTAAAATCAAACGTTAAGTGATATCGCGGAAGTATAATTTCTAAATTTAGATATGAGACTTTTTATACAGTACATTTTGCACAAAAACAAGCACGAAATTTGAAATTTACAGTAAAATTGCATAACAATCAGAATACAACACTCAATACACGACCTCAAGTGTTTTCATGCAGCGGAATGCTCAACAAGCATCACGCATTTGCGCTCATCCGTTATTGCTCTTGATGATCACTTCATCACGCTGTATATTGCGATTTACCACAGATAATTATTGCTTATTTCTGTATAATTTCTTAATATGTTGGTACAGCAATAGAACCCAATTTTATTTTAGAAACAACATAAACAATGGTTTGAACATAGCGCCGATATTAAATCATGGGCGCATGAAAACGGAAGACTGATCGGTTTATAGTGTCATCCATCATCCATCATCATTCAGAAATTGTTGTCACTTTCGCAGTAAAACATCTTTTCGAAACTAGAGCCTTCCTATGTAGCCAGCTAGTTGCATGAAGACTATTTTCAAAATACAGCAAGGTGCCACTGCTTATTGAGACCAAACAGACCTCGATACTTCACACAGCCCGGATAGTTACGTTTGTCACCTCGTCGAAAAGCTTGTATCAACATGAGCTCAAGACTGGCGGGTGTGCATGCAAAATCTGGAAGTCAATTGGCATTCAAGTTGCCCGTTACGGCCGTTTAAGTGAGAAACATCCGACGTCATCTTCTTGCGTAATTCTCTGCCTTTTTAACGAAAAAACGTATATCGTCGTTTTGAAAAAAGTTCATTGTGACACGCGCCACTTCCAAAATGTTTTCAACATCTCCCATTAGATGATGAACACATCTCAGCAAAATTTGTTCTAAAATTCGGTTCACTGATATCAAAATTCCAAAAACATATAATGAAGTGAAACCAATTCTGATCATTTGTTGTGACGTTTACGTAACCTCGAGGGAGAACGTTTGATTGAAGAATCTGGGAAAAAGAAACTGGCTAAAAGGTGACGCAATATTTCATTGGGGCGAAAGTCGACGCATAAGATCACAACATAACTTTAGCAGCAGAATAATTGTAGAAAACCATTTTTTGCAACGCTGGTAAATAATTTAGTTTACTCTAGGAAGATTTTATTCGGTCAGTTTTTACCCACAATGGCGCAAATTTGTATATTTAATTTAGTAAACAGCTTCGCACCAAGGCTACAGCCTTCCGAGCCCTTTCGCGTAAGAACACAATACTTGGCGTTTCGCGTATACTCCAAGGGGTAAAACTTTGAAAATAATATTTTCGGGGTAACCTGGTACATGTAATCCTAAAAAAAGTAGTCTGTGTTTTCATGTAGAGCGTAAAATGATTAACCCATTGATTCAAAAAGAACACTCTCGCAAACGAAAACGCACACAATTTTCAGCTATATTACACTGGTTAAAAAACAACTTCTATAAGTTTATTGCATCGGATTCTAGTGATCACAGGGCAAGTCAAAACTCTTAAAGGGGCGCAATTTCAAACCTTTGGCATGAATCAGTGATATAAAAATGGAAATACATGTAGACCGACTTTAGTTCATCAGCAATCTAGACACAACAGTTACAGACACTCACTGCGTTTGTTAACGTCTTGTGGCAATGATAAAAATAATTTTTTCTACTATGATTGATAACAAGTTTTACTCTGATGAGGTATGATGCAATATGCACGTCTGATATGCAGAGTCAGCAGTTGCAAAAATATTTACTGGGTTTAATGAATCCGTTTGTTATGAACCACTGCAAAAGTATAATTACTAATTGTACATTCGAAGCACGCCTCATTAGAATAAAAACATACACATGCTTGATGATCCTGGGAGTACCTCTTTTACAGGCATGAATGAAGATATATAGTTGTTAAGCCATAGAGGATAATAAAGCTTAGATAATATCACACTGAGCCATGTACACCAGGCATATACAAAGGATACAGTATTTCAAAAGAAGCCTCAACTACTCATTTTTCATAGTCATAACTACTCATTTTTCATAGTATTACTAAATCACGAACACCTAGATTTATATTAGAAGTTACATAGTACGATGCTACACAACCTGCTCTCCCCCCATTTATGGGAGGCCTAATTTGAAACATTTAACGACATATCTTTTCTATGCATGATTAAAACCAAGCAAAACATGCAAACTCTCCAGGACCAAAAATAAATATCTCAAAACCAGACATTTTACTTAAGCAGGAATTAAAACAATCCAATACATTGAGATTGTTTTCACACAGAAGACCAAAGAGCAAATAAAGACCAAATTCACCACGTCAAGACTGAAAATTTATCACATCAGCACCTATAATTTATCAAGTGAGGACCAAAAATTCTTCACTTCAGGATCAAAATAAAATACGACCGAACTGAAAATTTAATAAGTCAGGTTCAAAAACTTACCATGTCAGTAACTTTCACGCCAGAACACCACGTCACCATCCCCAAGCATTGATCTTTCAAAGTGATACTGTCCGTACTATACTAAACAAGGGCTATATGTTCAACCTCTCGCCGACAACAGACATATTATCTTCGAAATGGGGTTGAATTTCTTTCGTCTAATCCACGTTTTACAATAGATGCCAATGTATAGGTACACACTGGATTGTCATCATTGCATAATGGGTGATCACGTAGTCTCCGGGCATGAAAACAATTCTCTCCAGGCGTGATAAGTTTTCTAACGCAATAAATCCTGGTTGCCAATTGTTTTTGATTCTACAGAGATTTCAATTCCTGAATAGAAAATGTGTGTTCTGGATTTTTCCGCTTCAGCTTTCCATTCAGGTAACTAGTGCACAGCACAGTGTTTTTACTATCCCGTGCGGCTCCACTGCAACGAATCACTTCTGGTACAATCTTTCGTAAACGACGTTCGTATTTTGCACATTTCTTCGGGGTAACAGTTTTCCAAGAGCTATATATTCATTGGACAAGTTTCTGTTTGGTAATCGGTTTTATTTTCTGTCTCAGGTAGTCCTTGAGCTCATGCTCTGAATGTTTTGAAAACGCAACTCTTTATTTACGCAGATACGTTTTCCTGCCCGTGGGCACCGACTCGCTGAATTCACCAACCAAACATTTATTTTTGAAAATGCACTCAAAAGTGTAGTTAAAACACCGTGTTGATCATAGTCGTCAGTGCAGAAAAGCGAAATGAACAAATTTGTACACACTGCTCAAAGCACTTTTGTGGACATACGGAAACGCCAACGTCTCTGTCTTACAACTCTGCGTGTGCTTGGCATTTCTGATCAAAGCGCTCTCATGCTGGAAACTTTATTAAGACTGAGCACCGTTTCAAAAAATTGTATTTTTTCTTACAGCTGAGCACAGAAATATTATGCGATTTTAGGACTGAAACGGAACCAAATCTCGAGTGGTGACTCATTAGAATGTGCAAAATTCGGGGAGGGGGTGGCTGGCAATACAAGCATGATTTTTTTATTTTCGCGCCAAACATGTAGTAACCACTTCTCATTCAGCGTCACTTACTACCTGAGGTGGCCAGATCATACATGTACGCTATCAAGATCACCAGACGCTTTGCTTCTCAAAAGTGCACCTTTGTGTATTTTCTATCATTTTTTCGCTTTACCAAAGTTTCACGCACATATGCCGCGTAGAGACAAATACCTCTTCACCACGTATTCACATCTTGCCGTTCACAATTGTTTTATTTTGCATAATTTGTCAATGTGTTGGTGACAGAAAATATTTATTTTTGGAACAACGTGAACGACCAACTGATAGGGGACTACGTGTATACATGTAACTGCTAGCCCAGATTTTAACGTCACGGATACACTGAAAACGGAATGCGCAAGGCTACTTTGCTGTAGCCACAACAGTGGTGATGTCACCGTCTTAGTTCGTGGAAATCGTAACCATAATATGATTTCGAAGTTAGAGCCATCGAAGTCCGTGGGTTTAGGGCATACTGGACCGTGAATTTCGCGTCTGTACTGCAAGGGTCAATACTATGAAAATAAAATCCCTGGAGTGAGAGCTTTTCGCGGTGCAAGAACTCACTCACTAATCCATCATCATGGGCGCGTGACAGGAGACCGGTGACTAACTTAAAAAAACGCAAAAAGATGCAGTTTGGCGTTACACAAACAACTTGAAATCAACTGCGGGCGAAGACTGCTAAAATAGCTGCGTTTACAAAATGACTACAGCGTTGTATTGACCGGGAAGCAACCGATCTAATACATCTTGTTAACGTCACGAGTCAAATTAAAGATCAAATGTAAAGAAAACTTTCACGTTTTTCATCCAAAACTTGTTGCATTGTCCATAATCCAATGTTTACTATTACCGCTTGCCTTCAACCTTCGAATTAGTGGTATTACACAACCGACGTGAACTCATGTAACCGAGACAGTAAAACTAGGTTAATTTATTTGACCCTGTGCTAAGACGAATATGCATCGACACGCAAAGTGGTATCAGCCTGACAACCTATTACGCAACTGCTACTCTAGCCTAAAAATAGCAGCCGACCAGCTGGTCGGCTGATGGCCGGTCGGCTGAAGGGTCGGCTGAAGGGTCGGCTGGGGAGTCGCCTTATGAGTCGGCACTGCGGGCGGCTGCCGGTCGGCTAAAAATTAGCCGACCGGTCGGCAAATTAGACGACCGGTCGACGGCTAGTCGTCGACCAATTTCCGACCGGGCGGCCAAAAATTCGTGATGTGTGCTGTACTCCATCATCCAAAAGATGTATATCAAAACGTCACTTTGACTGAACCGCTGGCTTTTGTTTAGCCAGCCTAGCCAGCTGGCTTTGTACCAAGCCCAAGGTTAGCTTTTGTTAAGCCTACGTTACGTCGACTTATGAGGAAATCACCGTACATGACCCAGTTCTTGAAATAATAGCCAGTTGAAGGAGTGAATATTAGAAATTGCTTAATGCATGATCAAACTACATGTAGCAAGAATTTCAAACACAATCGCAACTTTCGACGAAAGTTTCGTCGATTGACTAGAAAATCGAGTGTGGCGGGGTCTGCTAATGATCACTAAACACTGCTTGGTGCTATTGTATTAACAGCAACCGATTCTACGCGAAGTAAAAACAACAAATAAACATTGTTCTACTAATTATTCAATAAATACCGTGTATCCGTACATAAATAAGAGCCAAATTTCGAAGGAAATCGCTGTACCAACGGACGCTATCGACTGTTCAGGTTTTGGTAAACTGTTCAATTTTACCTCCAATGCTGGAGAGCTTCATGGAATTGCCCAAAATTCTGCGTATTAAGCGGCATTTCACAGGAACTGTGAAAAAACTCCCACTAATTTGACGTTGGAATATTTTTGTTTTACCTTATTTTGGTAGAAAAAAGTATCTCACTTTAAATAGTTAGGAACTACTTTTTGATAAAGGCCTTTTGAAATTCCACACTTACTACCCATTTCCCTATTGAAATACATGGGAATATTGGATGTGCTGTAATCCATACAAAAATATTTTTTGGATTTTTAAAATAACTTTTTATTTTATTGCTTGGTATCCTTAAAGTGTAATTTGCAAGGTCCAAGTATGTTAAATTGCAATAATATCTTCAAGGTATTGCTATTTGGATGTATTTTATTCAGATCATCGTATTATTGTATCTTTAGTTATTTAAAAATGCGAAAATAAGAAAATGCGCGAAAAGTTGACCTTTGACACCGTGACATGGTTGGGGAACACAAACCAGATCATATCCCACAGTGCAGTTCACTGCTATTATATCACATTTCACGAAGAAAAAAGACCGTTCAACCTTGGCGTGTTTTAGTCATGGTGCATCGGTGTGTGTGTGCTAACTACTTTAACACCACCCTGGTGGAAGGCATGAGCCCATTCAAATTCTAAAAAGACAAGCATCCTGCTGCGTAATGGCAGGTTTTCGTGTGCTCTGCTCGTCTTTTGAAAATGACTGTCGAGTCAGATATCTGTCGGAGCCGAAATATGCTCCGACCATTCTAAGGACGGCTGCTTTGACGACAGACACATCATGAAGGTTGAAGCTGGTCTTATAAAAAGGTAAGGTCCCTTGACAATTTTGATGTCTAATAATTCATGACGCTTTCGCAGGGCCTGAACAATAACATTTTTTCACAATCACCGTAGTTCTCAAGTGTTTAAAGTCTCATTTTTCCGTGAAAGATTTAGTTACAAATGGATCAGTAAAACTAAAAGCCACAACAAATAAAGCTGATCTCAAAAGATGCATGTATTTTGAAAAGATAGCAGACTATGAATAAAGTAAAACAGGATGGTAACTCAATTCCAAGGTTTTGATTATTAAAGTAGTCTGTTTCAAAAAAAACAGGATTAAAATCTAGTTTTGGCATTTGCTTGAAGGTTATAAAAGAAGTCGAAAACTTGCAATTAGATATCATCGTGTTTTACTTTAATCATGGACAACTCTGGATTCAAAATGTTTTTTCTTTTACTGTTGAATTGCCGCTGTTGTGCTTTTCAGAGTATGTAAATGAAAAAAGAACACCTTCCACTTAGTGCAGAACAAAAGAGAAGCTGGAGATCTTGAAATTCGCTTAGAAATTGATGCCCCTCCAATGCCGACTGCTGGTGGTCCAGATGTGTCCAAGGAGGATACCGTGGCACAGATAAATTCAGACTTGGTGCTTTGTCAATGGACAGCACTGGAATTTCTTTCCGTCACATATTTAACAGTCACTACCACTGTTTTAGATCGAATTTTTGATAGTGGTACAGATAGCAATGCCAGAGTGTTTATAGTACCAGTAGTGGAAATTGTGAAAAGCTTTTGTGTGTGGTATTTGGCTGTCCCATTTGTATAGAAACCCAGTGATATACTATGTTCTTATATTGAAACTAGTGTCAGATTTAGAGGGGGCCATGCCCCCCCCCCCCTAAAACTCTCCCAGATTCCATTTGACTGTTTGGGAGTGCGAATGTCTGACGGGAAAATCCTGGCTAATACCGTGCCCTGGCAGCCCTAACTCAAAATCCTAGATCCGCACCTGGAAACATTTCAATAGTTCTTCAATACAATGACTATAAGTATTGCGGCATAGCTTTTTAAGTATATTTTGTTTGCACTAAACTGTTGCTGTCCCATACAGTGGGCCGGTAAAGGAAAACTTTCTTAAGTGGGGGTGAAAAGATACTTGTTTGGGTCGTCAGTCTTTTCGTGCGACAATCTCATCTAAATTATACACAGAATAATCACTTGCACAGAATTCGAACATTGTCTTGGGAATTTTTGAGTGAGTGGTATAAGCACTCCCTCCACATTTCCCAATTCCTACTCATGTGCATACTTTTTGTGTTTTCGATCACACCATGTAATAGACATCTAAAGCTATTGCATACAGGAGCTTTTGGGTTGAGATTCAGTGGTTGATGTGTCGTGTTATTTGATTTCTCATTGAATTACAGTAGAACTCGCTAAGCTGTATCCAGTGAGACTGAGATATTTCATCAAAGTAAGAGTTATTTGGAGGCGTTACTGCGGAATTAATGCTAACCTTTCTAAAGTTCCCACTGAAGCGCTACCAATTTAGAGAGTTCTACTGTATAAGAAGAGGGCAGAAGATTCAGTCTCGACTTCAGACTATGGCCCAGATTCAAAACTTTTATTTTTTTATGTAACAGCCATACTGTTCAATGTGTTCGCTTCAAGCACACAAACTGGACACCAATGAGACCAATTCCTCTGTTTACCTAGGTAAACCATATGTTCAACTGATGTTGAGTTTAGAGGTTTATAATGTAGTCCTAGTTAAATTACACTTGTCATGACCATGTAATTATAAGTAACCAGATTGATGAGCATCAATAAATGCTGCTCGCTGTGTTAATTATTTACCATTCTGAGACCACAGAAGTCTATTCATGGAATGCCTACTTCAATTTCATGCCTCTGAGGTTGCACTGCGATTGCATTTAATTGTTACGATGTTTGATCTTTCTATGTAATTTGTCACTACAACTTTTTGCATCTCGTTTGAATTACATAAAACTAGTCCACGAGTCACAAGTTTTCATAACAGAATACATAGGTCATGTGGAGGAGTTGGCATTCCAGGGCTAAGACAACTGTTGACATCTATAAATGGGTGAAACTTTTAAGAAAATCCTTGGAATTCAAAGTCTTCCTCATTTTCTGGTGGAGGGTAGAAAGCTCTGATGCAGGCTACTGTGCATACTGGAATGACAACACGGACTGTTCGTCCTAAGTGACCGTGTACCCATCTTTGGAACTGTCTGCAGGCAACGTGTCAAATCCTATTATCCAAGGGTCTGTCATAGCCATCAGGGTATTGGCTTTTGTACTGACTGCAACCATGCAGTCTCCAAAACACCACGATTGATGTATACAGGTTTAAACCCCCATGTTCCGTAATACATTTTTTCTTCTGTGTTAGTTGTCACGCTTCATTTCTTCATCAAGTTTTGCAACACCCTTGTCAACCTCTTGGCAACATACTCTTTCTTCAACAGCTGAGGTTGTCTGACAGTTGCCCCAGGTGCACCTGCAAGATGTGTCAATAATAATACATTATTTCAGTAAGCATCAAAATTTCGAATTGAAAAAATTACCAAGAGTGCCTCTACCAAATTGAGGGGTCTGCATACGACTTCAGTTTTTAGGAAAATTGGTTGGAACATCACAACCTATTTATTTTTTGTACAAATTGATCACATATAGTAAAGATATTTACTTTTCATACAAATGAATAGTGCTACACCCAAGGTACATTGTAGTGGTAGATCATGCCCGGGGGATATAGTAATTTACATTAGCTGTTTGATTTTTAGCTGACCCTAAGACAAAAGGTAGTTGCCCTGATTCATTGATGGAGGGGACTGTTTTGTATGTAGTCGTGAGACCTGTTCTCCCAATCTGAATCCTATCGGCACCCACATACCATTAATCAAACTAGACAATGACAATGGGGCAAACCAACTTGAAAAGCAGTGTTGCCACTCAAAGGGTCGCCCATATTTTAAATATTACAGTATACATTAAAACTTCTTGATATGCTATATGGCAATCACCAATCCAATGGTATGCTCTCTTTACTCTATAGAAACTTTACCAGGCGGTTCCTACTCAAGTCGACTCGTAACCAAGCCATGTACCATCTTTCATTTATAAATAATGGCAGCATTGGGCCAATGTACATCGACATGAAATGGTTGTTTCCATTTCAAGCATCGCCTTACAAAATAAAACTGTTTTGGAACACATGTGTAGATTGATATAGGTCTGAGTTGACTTGAGTGCGAAAATGAAATTACTTGTTCTATAACCTATAGAAATATGCCCTCCCCCAGCACCAACGTGAGAAAGTCTAAATTATAAAATTGCAATTCTTTCATCCTCTTCTTTACAATTCACAGTCGATTTTTCCAAAGTGGTTTTCATTCGTTCCCATGCATACATTTATTCACTCACTAGTAACACCCCGCTCAGTCTCGGAGAAGTAAGAGACAATTTTGTTCAATGCTCAATTGCATGCCAGTGAAACCCAGGATTCGAACCTGAGTCTCACGAGCTCAAACCACTGAGCCACATTGTCTACAAATAATCAGAGACCTAACACTTTTTGAGTGACTTGCTAAAATGCAAAAAAATCCCAGTTTTATCACTGAAACTGGTATTTATCCACGGCTGAAACAAGATTCACCAATGGCGATATAGGTGCCAGAGACTGACTGGTAAAGCACCTACTTTTGAGTTAAAAAAGACCAAGTTATAATTCGCGGTTGTAGGATACATACTGATAATATTGTTACCAATCACTAACATCTAATCGCAACTCCTGCGCATCTTCAGCCTGTTGACGTTCACAGGACGAACCCGCTGGGAGTGATACTTCGGCGACCAGAGAAAAGGCCATGAAAGGGATCGAGGGAGAACAGCTCCACTACAGAAAAGCTGTGAACACATGTTGTTCCTCTGGCATCTGTCACCTCCACCTCCACGTCCGAAAGGTCGGAATCATCCGAAAAGTCCACCTGTCCGTCCCTGTATCGTTCAAAGTATTCCTCATCTACGCTGCTGTACTCACTTGGACACACACTGCTTCCTTTGTGTTCCCCAACACCACGTCACAGATGTGTAACGAACGAAAATGGCGCCGTTTCTATTCTCCGTTACAACGATGGCGTTACAACACCACGGCACTAAATATGTAAATAACATTGCATAGCGGCGTACAATTCAGTTAATGTCAAGAATATAGCAATGATAATTATAAACTAGAATTTAGACCATATTGTTTAGATTGGTTTGGACCTTGCAATTTCCTCTTTAATAAAACCTCATTGACAAAATCCATGAATTTTAACTTGCCTCCGCCGTCCTCTGCAGGTTTTCTCAGATAATGCCTCTTAAATGCAATTGCTTAAAAAAACAACAAAGGCAGTGTTACCTGCATGTTGTGTAAACAAGCATAATGAATATCAATGCAAATCATACACAAATATATGATCCAATTTTACCAAATCTGCAAGTATTAGCATTTAGAGGAATTCGTACTTTTCCAACATTTGAAATTATCTCATAATTAGGTGGTAGCAGCCACTGTAGCTACAGTAAAATTTTGTCTATTTCGGACAAAAATAGTTGCCAAAAATTACTCATTTTGATTTTTCAAGGAAATTTAGCATTGTTGTGAAGACCCACAATTTTTCAAAACATTGTCTGTCAGCAGCTATGGTACGGACTTGGATATAACACGGGATTCTTTTGGTACTTGAAAAAATAAGAAATTTAATTTCACTAGTGTCCTTATATTATTGTTTTATGCTTCTAGGTTTATTGTTTATTTTAATCATACTAGCCCAGCTACATGTTGAACTTCTAGGACTGTTTTCAAGGAATGCCTCTTGGAATACACTAATGTTTAATGCCTCTAGGGCTGCTGATTGTTTATTTTAATTATGCTAGCCCAGCCACATGTTGAACTGGTGGGACTTATCAAGGACAGCATGTGGTTGTCAAGGTTACGTGCCTGGGAATTGACCTATGAGCTTTCATTTGAACCAAAATCAAACGGTTTTGGTACAGCCTAGACTCTACATGAATAACTGAAGAGCTGTATGGATGTGAGTTTTGAATTGAAATTTGTATTTATATTGATGTTATTGTTAAGAAAAATTACTTAGACATCATTCATGAATCAGTAGTTTTGGTCTTACAAAGAAAAGGAAGTTGCTTTTCTTACCGATTCAGCCAAATTGGAGGTTATAATGGTTAGGGTAAAGTACAGCACATAATCAAATGAGTTAACTGGGGTTGAGACCAGAATCAACTAGTTTCCAAAATGTTGTCAAGTTACATGTAACCAGTCCTTCAAAATAATCACTTAATTGAGACTGTAAAACTTAAGTTTGTGTCAATTTTCACATCGCTCTCTGGCTGTTTGATTCATTATAGGAACAACATTTTTTTATTTTGGTTTAATGCATGGTAACTATTGGGCACAAGAAAGAACAGCATATTGTATATTTAACTACTGGTAGGTGTTTTAACTGCCATCACCTCCTTCAGTTATACGCCAGTTCTCAGTGTGCAGTCAAACTGTTGAACACAAGTTCACCTGCCTGTTCATACATGAGCAGAAGAGCAAAGGTTCGACTTCAAACGCAATTGAGATTCTAATAATACTATCACAAATGCCTTTTTGTGGAAAGTGAAATGGCATTCATATTTTAGGTTGATCAATATTGAGTGACATAATGTACTTGATGAAAGCCAGACACACTGCAGAGGCAACAAGTTTAAGTTGAAAACACCGGAACAAATGGCGTACACAGCATCTCAAGGTTGGTTCGAACAAACATGGATGAAAACACTAGCGATCATCCCAATGAACCCTATGGAACACCTCCGATTCCTGTAATGCAGATTAGTCTGGAGTAGAATGTGTTTAGAACGTCCACTAGTATGGTTATATCTGGATAACCTCTGTAATTGTTCTTTTCAACACCATGGTAATATTGTAGAATGGAAAGGTATAATTTATGTTTGATGCCTTAGATAAATGAATGAGGTTATTGGATGATATCGCTAAAGTCGAAATATTGCAAATTTCAACAAAGGCATACAAGTTCAATGATAGCCCATTCAGTAGACTGATGTATCATGAAACCATATTGGGAAGCAAAAATAGTAATCGATGAAGTATTCGACAGTTTTCAAGTATTTTGGATGAACATGGGAAAATAAAAATGTTCATAATTGTTAAGAGTGAATTATTTCAGTTGACAAATAATGAGGTAATTTAAGATAAAATGCATAGATATGCTCGACATGCTGTTCTAAGCATGCCTTTCCATGGGGGAAAGTCAGATTTCATGGTTTTCTCCACTAGCATTCGACATATTTTGCGCCATTTTCAATGCTAATAAACACCCCATTGTGTTGCTGTTGTTAGTTTAGCCAGGCAAATAATATCATCGTTGCAATTATTGTAGATTTTGTCAAGTGTTAAGAATAAAACATCTCGGTATATTGTAATTAAAAGTTGCATACATTCAAGTTGTTCTCTCTTGATACAATTTTGATTGTAATACAAGTATTATTACTAATTGCCACTGTAGACACTTTTATACTTTCTGATATTCATTGTCATGTGATTTTGTTTTCATTTCTAGTCATACACCAGATTGAAAATTATCATGTTAAATCCAGTGTGTACAGTTGATTGTGTATTTTCTTGATTTAACAAGCGGGCATGCAATAAAAATTATGTATTTGTCAAGGGCATTTCTGCATTAAATTATTCGTGCCACAATTCAAGTATGTTGTAGCCTTGCAGCAATATTTTTTTCTGGTGGTTCGCAGAAACTTATATATAACCCCATGGAGATGTTTGCGGCAAGCTTGCAGCAATGTGTGCGGCTGGGTTGCAGGAACTGTTACATATAAGGACATAGAGATGTTTGCGGCCGGCTTGCAGCAATGTGTGCGGCTGGGTTGCAGGAACTGTTACATATAAGGACATAGAGATGTTTGCGGCCGGCTTGCAGCAATGTGTGCGGCTGGGTTGCAGGAAGTGTTCCATATAAGGACATGGAGATGCTTGCTGCAAGCTTGCGGCAAACTTCATTTGCATGGTAAAAGTTTGCTGCATGTTTGCAGCAAGCATGCGGCAAGCTTGCGGCAATGTTTGCGGCTGGGTTGCAGGAAATTTGCATCCACTCTTTGGTCAGAGTTGATTCTACGTGTTTGCGGCTGGTTTGCAGAAACTTTTGCAGCAAGATTGCCGCAACTTTGCGGCAAGCTTGCGGCAAGTGTTTGCAGGAAGACCTTTTTTGGTATGGGTATATTTACACTGAAGAGTTTATCATTACTAGTGCCTGTGTCCCTTTTTGCTTTTCCCATAGTATGAACAACTAGTCATTTTACGTTTGAAATTCTCATGTACAATATATATTACACTACTTGGAAATCTTACTGTTATTTTCATTGTGAAGGCACTAATCTGAAGATTGGCCTACATGTACTTGTTATGTGGAATGCACACAATGCAGCGCTAAAGCAAGGTGATCCCATGCCGCTGGGTTTTTGCCTTCTTACTCTTTGTGAACGCAGTGCCTGTAACTCCCATTTATTCCTACAGCACACATCACGAATTTTTGGCCGACCGGTCGGAAATTGGTCGACGACCGGCCGTCGACCGGTCGTCTAGCCGACCAGCAGCCGACCAACAACGGTCGGCTAGGAGCCGTCTACTGAGTCGCCTCTGTGGTCGGCACTTGGGTCGGCTAAGTGGTCGCCTAGCGTAGACGACCAATTCGGATTAAGCGTGTCCTTGGTCGGCAATTACCATTTTATGACTTAACGGGTGAACTTTGGCCAAACAAACATTTTACTGTTCGCTGTTCGTTCACCACTGGCAACTCAGGTCTTGACATCGGTTTATAAACTTTTGTTCAACTATTGAAAGGAAATAAAATCGAATCAACCTACAAATACGAAGTGCGTGACATTACACCAGCCTAAAACTTTATGTTGAATTAATGACGGCGTGGTAAAATCAAACGTTAAGTGATATCGCGGAAGCATAATTTCTAAATTTAGATATGAGACTTTTTATACAGTACATTTTGCACAAAAACAAGCACGAAATTTGAAATTTACAGTAAAATTGCATAACAATCAGAATACAACACTCAATACACGACCTCAAGTGTTTTCATGCAGCGGAATGCTCAACAAGCATCACGCATTTGCGCTCATCCGTTATTGCTCTTGATGATCACTTCATCACGCTGTATATTGCGATTTACCACAGATAATTATTGCTTATTTCTGTATAATTTCTTAATATGTTGGTACAGCAATAGAACCCAATTTTATTTTAGAAACAACATAAACAATGGTTTGAACATAGCGCCGATATTAAATCATGGGCGCATGAAAACGGAAGACTGATCGGTTTATAGTGTCATCCATCATCCATCATCATTCAGAAATTGTTGTCACTTTCGCAGTAAAACATCTTTTCGAAACTAGAGCCTTCCTATGTAGCCAGCTAGTTGCATGAAGACTATTTTCAAAATACAGCAAGGTGCCACTGCTTATTGAGACCAAACAGACCTCGATACTTCACACAGCCCGGATAGTTACGTTTGTCACCTCGTCGAAAAGCTTGTATCAACATGAGCTCAAGACTGGCGGGTGTGCATGCAAAATCTGGAAGTCAATTGGCATTCAAGTTGCCCGTTACGGCCGTTTAAGTGAGAAACATCCGACGTCATCTTCTTGCGTAATTCTCTGCCTTTTTAACGAAAAAACGTATATCGTCGTTTTGAAAAAAGTTCATTGTGACACGCGCCACTTCCAAAATGTTTTCAACATCTCCCATTAGATGATGAACACATCTCAGCAAAATTTGTTCTAAAATTCGGTTCACTGATATCAAAATTCCAAAAACATATAATGAAGTGAAACCAATTCTGATCATTTGTTGTGACGTTTACGTAACCTCGAGGGAAAACGTTTGATTGAAGAATCTGGGAAAAAGAAACTGGCTAAAAGGTGACGCAATATTTCATTGGGGCGAAAGTCGACGCATAAGATCACAACATAACTTTAGCAGCAGAATAATTGTAGAAAACCATTTTTTGCAACGCTGGTAAATAATTTAGTTTACTCTAGGAAGATTTTATTCGGTCAGTTTTTACCCACAATGGCGCAAATTTGTATATTTAATTTAGTAAACAGCTTCGCACCAAGGCTACAGCCTTCCGAGCCCTTTCGCGTAAGAACACAATACTTGGCGTTTCGCGTATACTCCAAGGGGTAAAACTTTGAAAATAATATTTTCGGGGTAACCTGGTACATGTAATCCTAAAAAAAGTAGTCTGTGTTTTCATGTAGAGCGTAAAATGATTAACCCATTGATTCAAAAAGAACATTCTCGCAAACGAAAACGCACACAATTTTCAGCTATATTACACTGGTTAAAAAACAACTTCTATAAGTTTATTGCATCGGATTCTAGTGATCACAGGGCAAGTCAAAACTCTTAAAGGGGCGCAATTTCAAACCTTTGGCATGAATCAGTGATATAAAAATGGAAATACATGTAGACCGACTTTAGTTCATCAGCAATCTAGACACAACAGTTACAGACACTCACTGCGTTTGTTAACGTCTTGTGGCAATGATAAAAATAATTTTTTCTACTATGATTGATAACAAGTTTTACTCTGATGAGGTATGATGCAATATGCACGTCTGATATGCAGAGTCAGCAGTTGCAAAAATATTTACTGGGTTTAATGAATCCGTTTGTTATGAACCACTGCAAAAGTATAATTACTAATTGTACATTCGAAGCACGCCTCATTAGAATAAAAACATACACATGCTTGATGATCCTGGGAGTACCTCTTTTACAGGCATGAATGAAGATATATAGTTGTTAAGCCATAGAGGATAATAAAGCTTAGATAATATCACACTGAGCCATGTACACCAGGCATATACAAAGGATACAGTATTTCAAAAGAAGCCTCAACTACTCATTTTTCATAGTCATAACTACTCATTTTTCATAGTATTACTAAATCACGAACACCTAGATTTATATTAGAAGTTACATAGTACGATGCTACACAACCTGCTCTCCCCCATTTATGGGAGGCCTAATTTGAAACATTTAACGACATATCTTTTCTATGCATGATTAAAACCAAGCAAAACATGCAAACTCTCCAGGACCAAAAATAAATATCTCAAAACCAGACATTTTACTTAAGCAGGAATTAAAACAATCCAATACATTGAGATTGTTTTCACACAGAAGACCAAAGAGCAAATAAAGACCAAATTCACCACGTCAAGACTGAAAATTTATCACATCAGCACCTATAATTTATCAAGTGAGGACCAAAAATTCTTCACTTCAGGATCAAAATAAAATACGACCGAACTGAAAATTTAATAAGTCAGGTTCAAAAACTTACCATGTCAGTAACTTTCACGCCAGAACACCACGTCACCATCCCCAAGCATTGATCTTTCAAAGTGATACTGTCCGTACTATACTAAACAAGGGCTATATATTCAACCTCTCGCCGACAACAGATATATTATCTTCGAAATGCGGTTGAATTTCTTTCGTCTAATCCACGTTTTACAATAGATGCCAATGTATAGGTACACACTGGATTGTCATCATTGCATAATGGGTGATCACGTAGTCTCCGGGCATGAAAACAATTCTCTCCGGGCGTGATAAGTTTTCTAACGCAATAAATCCTGGTTGCCAATTGTTTTTGATTCTACAGAGATTTCAATTCCTGAATAGAAAATGTGTGTTCTGGATTTTTCCGCTTCAGCTTTCCATTCAGGTAACTAGTGCACAGCACAGTGTTTTTACTATCCCGTGCGGCTCCACTGCAACGAATCACTTCTGGTACAATCTTTCGTAAACGACGTTCGTATTTTGCACATTTCTTCGGGGTAACAGTTTTCCAAGAGCTATATATTCATTGGACAAGTTTCTGTTTGGTAATCGGTTTTATTTTCTGTCTCAGGTAGTCCTTGAGCTCATGCTCTGAATGTTTTGAAAACGCAACTCTTTATTTACGCAGATACGTTTTCCTGCCCGTGGGCACCGACTCGCTGAATTCACCAACCAAACATTTATTTTTGAAAATGCACTCAAAAGTGTAGTTAAAACACCGTGTTGATCATAGTCGTCAGTGCAGAAAAGCGAAATGAACAAATTTGTACACACTGCTCAAAGCACTTTTGTGGACATACGGAAACGCCAACGTCTCTGTCTTACAACTCTGCGTGTGCTTGGCATTTCTGATCAAAGCGCTCTCATGCTGGAAACTTTATTAAGACTGAGCACCGTTTCAAAAAATTGTATTTTTTCTTACAGCTGAGCACAGAATTATTATGCGATTTTAGGACTGAAACGGAACCAAATCTCGAGTGGTGACTCATTAGAATGTGCAAAATTCGGGGAGGGGGGTGGCTGGCAATACAAGCATGATTTTTTTATTTTCGCGCCAAACATGTAGTTACCACTTCTCATTCAGCGTCACTTACTACCTGAGGTGGCCAGATCATACATGTACGCTATCAAGATCACCAGACGCTTTGCTTCTCAAAAGTGCACCTTTGTGTATTTTCTATCATTTTTTGCCATCGCAATCGCTTTACCAAAGTTTCACGCACATATGCCGCGTAGAGACAAATACCTCTTCACCACGTATTCACATCTTGCCGTTCACAATTGTTTTATTTTGCATAATTTGTCAATATGTTGTTGACAGAAAATATTTATTTTTGGAACAACGTGAACGACCAACTGATAGGGGACTACGTGTATACATGTAACTGCTAGCCCAGATTTTAACGTCACCGATACACTGAAAACGGAATGCGCAAGGCTACTTTGCTGTAGCCTCAACAGTGGTGATGTCACCGTCTTAGTTCGTGGAAATCGTAACCATAATATGATTTCGAAGTTAGAGCCATCGAAGTCCGTGGGTTTAGGGCATACTGGACCGTGAATTTCGCGTCTGTACTGCAAGGGTCAATACTATGAAAATAAAATCCCTGGAGTGAGAGCTTTTCGCGGTGTAAGAACTCACTCACTAATCCATCATCATGGGCGCGTGACAGGAGACCGGTGACTAACTTAAAAAAACGCAAAAAGATGCAGTTTGGCGTTACACAAACAACTTGAAATCAACTGCGGGCGAAGACTGCTAAAATAGCTGCGTTTACAAAATGACTACAGCGTTGTATTGACCGGGAAGCAACCGATCTAATACATCTTGTTAACGTCACGAGTCAAATTAAAGATCAAATGTAAAGAAAACTTTCACGTTTTTCATCCAAAACTTGTTGCATTGTCCATAATCCAATGTTTACTATTACCGCTTGCCTTCAACCTTCGAATTAGTGGTATTGCACAACCGACGTGAACTCATGTAACCGAGACAGTAAAAGTAGGTTAATTTATTTGACCCTGTGCTAAGACGAATACACATCGACACGCAAAGTGGTATCAGCCTGACAACCTATTACGCAACTGCTACTCTAGCCTAAAATTAGCAGCCGACCAGCTGGTCGGCTGAGGGCCGGTCGGCTGAAGGGTCGGCTGGGGAGTCGCCTTATGAGTCGGCACTGCGGGCGGCTGCCGGTCGGCTAATTTTTAGCCGACCGGTCGCCAAATTAGCCGACCGGTCGACGGCTAGTCGTCGACCAATTTCCGACCGGGCTGCCAAAAATCCGTGATGTGTGCTGTAAGTTTATGCAATCATTTTGAATTACAAAACATGAAACCCTGGGAACAGGTGGGGCAGTTAAATTTTGACATCGTCAATATATACGTGTCATTTGAAGTAGTAGCCCGTTGTAGGGGGCCACGACCACAAATATGGGTACACATCACATGTCTAACCACAAAAATCAAGTGGATGATTTACTTTTTCAGGCAAGCGACGTGTTGCGCGCATTGGTTGTTTTTGTCCGTTTTAGGTGGCAAGAGGCGCTTTTTTCTTTGACGATTTCGCTGAGGTACGTTTCAGAAAATCGTACTGTAGGCCTACGTCATTTTTTCTGTGCCTGTTAATTTAGGTACACAGCAACTGAAAAAATGGATAAATCACGTCATTCCGTTCTGGCCACTTCGACTTGGATGGATTTTGGCTCTTTCAAACACTCCACCATGCTCTATTTTTGAAGTTCGTTAACGAAAACGCATACCAGGATTTTCAGGTTCGTGCCCTCCCCCTCGAGTTTTAGTTGGCAATTTTGACATGAAGATGATGGTGATATTGATGCGTTGCTTGGCGAGAATTCCAGCAAGTCAAGTTTTTGCCTAATTCAACTCCGCGTTTTGTTTTAGGATGGGTGCGTGGATGAGGAAAGTGAACCTTGCAAATTATTGGCCTGTAGTGATATGAGATTTCAAAATCAGGAGCTTCCAAGAATTACTACGAACATAGACATAAGCACACACAACCAATGCCAATATACCAAACTTGGGAAATGATTACACTATGCCTTGGTAGTCCCCCCTTGCATTGATGACACTGACACAACCTCAGAAGACAGAAATATAATAGCGTAATAGCCTTATGTGAACGTTGTGGCTTCCCCTGATGGACATCCAGAAGTATATTACGCGTTACAAGTTTACATGTACATAATTCACACACACAATGAGTCCATTTCAGTATGTGACAGCAGTGACTCGTGAGTGGCTGACAATAACAACTGAACTTAACACGTTCGTTGGAAATCACACCACCGATTGTGGCCAATAGATTTTAGAACGCTCTCTGGCACTAACCTGACTTCCAAAACTTCTGAAATGTCTTCTTGCTGGCTCTGCTCGTAGTAATATGAACTTCATTGTCGCGGACTAGCCAACATACGACTTTTTCTTAGAAGTTGACTGTCGGTTATAAAATTCAAACGGTTGACTTCCAGTGGAAACTGCCTTACGAATACAACTCAACACAAAGGAAACTTGTACAATAACTACGTTTTTTTAAGATTTGCATTAGTTCTATTGATTACATTGTCCTGACCAGGTCAGTGTCTCAGGGAATTAACATTGAGTGCATTCTTACTGCTGTTGGTCACCGGATGTTCGTCTACATTTAAATTCACAAAGACGTGCGATAATGAATACGTAATTGCACTAAATCTGTACTGACCAGGTTAAACGTTCGTTAAGGAAACATTCGGGCTACATTTTTATGAGATGATGGGTTTTGCATTTGCAAACAATAATTTTTTGTTGGAAAATAATTGAAAAAATTTCGAACCAAAAATTAAATATCTCAATATATTCAAATTTTAAAAACTTGAAAACGTAAATTTTCATCACATAGAAACCTTAAAGTTTTTTGAAAATTCTAGTTTTCCACACATGAAAAAATCCAATTTTCTGAAAAACTTAAGAAGTCAGGAAAACTTAAGTTTATATAATTGGAAAAACTAAAGTGTGCGAAAACCTTAAGAAGTCAGGAAAACTTAAGTTTTTAAAACTACAAAAACTTAAGTTTTGTGATAAACTTAAGTTATCAGAAAAACTTAAGTTTTTAAAACTACAAAAACTTAAGTTTTGTGATGAACTTAAGTTATCAGAAAAACTTAAGTTTTGTTAGTACAAAAAACTTAAGTTATTACTTGAAACTTAAGTTTATTTGTTTTCATGAAAACTTAAGTTATTACTTGAAACTTAAGTTTATTTGTGAAAACTTGATTTTACACCTGAAAAAAATAAAGTTTTCTGAAAAACTTAACATTGTGCTGAAAAACTTAAGTTTCTTTTAAAAACTTATGTTTTTCGGAAGAACTTAAGTTTTCAGCGAAAAACTTAAGTTCATTTTTGTATGGGAACTGTCCCCTCGGCGGAAATGGTTCGACTCTAGTGATAATCTAGCGACCAGAGATGTTGTTCTACTAGTTGACGAAAATACCAGACATGTATTTTGGAAAATGGCAGGGATTGTGAAAACTTACGCCAGTGATGATGGACTAATTCGTGTTGTGGACATTAGATTTTCAGACGGCCATGTTATCAAGAGACCCGTAACTAAACTTGTTCTATTGATGAAGAACACGGATAGATTCGATTGACTTTGAACTTTATTATTACACGGTGCCAGACACTGAGTTTACGTTTGATAGCATATTGTGTGTTTCTAGTTAGACTTTAGTTGGCTCTAAGTGTTTGCTAGTGGTACATGAGTCAGTCTGTGCCTAAGAACTTTTATTTTTTTTAGTATTTTTTGCCATTCCTGTCTGTTTAGTGTCCCCTAGAATGTCATGCAACGGATTGCTAGTTAGTTATAAGCCTTTCTATAGATGTCGCTGTCTTTCGTTTTATCGGTTTGTAATAGTGGCGTGATTTGTTTGTAGTTCCACACAGTTGAAAAATACATGTATAAACATCGAGTCGCTCGCAATATTTATCGCATTTTATTCGCCGAAACGCATTGCAGAGACTATTTATTGTTTCAACGTGTGATTCCATAACAGAGACAATTGTATCACCAAAAGTGAAGAAATTAGACAGTACTGTAGTCATTCACAAAACAGAGATATGTTGAAACTGTATGAGGTTAGAAAAGTTGATGTTATACCGTTGAAATTGGCGTTGTTTTATAATTTTTCTTACGCTTGTCATTCGGGAATTTTTCCGAACAGCGACGCCCAGATATGCATATGGATGTCTGAATAATCTCGCATAATGGATACAAATATTTTTGTTTTATCAACAACGCATAGACGTATTTGCGGAAGGTTCGTAGACACTTTCATAAAAAACACAGGAAACCAAGTATTCCACACGCAAAATAGCAGAAAAATCAGTTCAGACGTTTTTTCGCATCTACCATAGTTTCAGTGACTTACAGCACACATCACGAATTTTTGTCCGCCCGGTCGGAAACTGGTCGACGACTAGCCGTCGACCGGTCGGTAAATGAGCCGACCGCTCGGCTAAAAATTAGCCGACCGGCAGCCGCCCGCAGTGCCGACTCGTAAGGCGACTCCCAAGCCGACCCTTCAGCTGGTCGGCTGCTATTTTTAGGCTAGAGTAGCAGTTGCGTAATAGGTTGTCAGGCTGATGCCACTTTGCGTGTTGATGCATATTCGTCTAAGGACAGGGTCAAATAAATTAACCTAGTTTTACTGTCTCGGTTACATGAGTTCACGTCGGTTGTGTAACACCACTAATTCGAAGGTTGAAGGCAAGCGGTACTAGTAAACATTGGATTATGGACAATGCAATCAGTTTTGGATGAAAAACGTGAAAGTTTTCTTTACATTTGATCTTTAATTTGACTCGTGACTTTAACAAGATGTATTAGATTGGTTGCTTCCCGGTCAATACAACGCTGTAGTCATTTTGTAAACGAGGCTATTTTTAACAGTCTTCTCCCGCAATTGATTTTGTTTGTGTAACGCCAAACTGCATCTTTTTGCGTTTTTTAAGTTAGTCACCGGTCTCCTATCACGCGATCATGATGATGGATTAGTGAGTGAGTTGTTACACCGCGAAGAGCTCTCACTCCGGGGATTTCATTTTCATAGTATTGACCCTTGCAGTACAGACGAGAAATTCACGGTCCAGTATGCCATAAACCCACGGACTTCGATGGCTCTAACTTCGAAATCATATTATGGTTACGATTTCCACGAACTAAGACGGTGACATCACCACTGTTGAGGCTGCAGGCAATTGTAGCTTTGCGCATTCCGTTTTCATAAATCGGTGACGTTAAAATCCGGGCTAGCATGCCACATACACGTAGTCCCTTATCAGTTGGTCGTTCACGTTGTTCCAAAAATAAATATTTTCTGTCAACAACATATTGACAAATTACGCAAAATAAAATAACTGTGAACGGGAAGATGTGAATACGTGATGAAGAAGTATTCACTACGTGGCATATGTGCGTGAATCTTTGGTAAAGCGATTGCGATGGAAAAAAATGATAGAAAATACACAAAGGTGCACATTTGAGAAGCAAGGTGTCTGGTGATGTTGATAGCGTATGATCTGGCTACCTTAGGTAGAATGAGAAGTGGCAACTACAAAATAATAATAAAAAATAAATAAATCATGCTTGTATATACATCGCCACCCCCCTCCCCGAGTTTTGCACATTCTAATGAGTCACCACTCGAGATTTGGTTCCATTTCAGTCCTAAAATCGCAGAATAATTCTTCTGTTCTCAGCAGTAAGAAAATATACTATTTTTTTGAAACGGTGCTCAGTCTTAAAAAGTTTCCAGCATAAGAACGCTTTATCAGAAATGCCAAGCATACGCAGCGTTGTAAGACAGAGACGTTGGCGTTTCCGTATTTTTACAAAAGTGCTTTGAGCACTGTGTACAAATTTGTTCATTTCGCTTTTCTACACTGACGACTATGGTCAACTCGGTGTTTTAAAAAAGTACACTTTTGAGGGCATTTTCAAAAATAAATGTTTGGTTGATGAATTCAGCGGGTCGGTGTCCACGGGCAGAAAACGGTATCTGCGTAAAGAAAGAGTTCCGTTTTCAAAACATTCAGAGCATGAGCTCAAGGACTACCTGAGACTGGTTTTCTTGTCCAATGAAAATATAGCTCTTGGAAAACTGCTACCCCGAAGGAAAGTGCAAAATACGAACGTCATTTACGGAAGGTTGTATTAGAAGTGATTCGTTGCAGTGGAGCAGCCACGGGATAGTTAAAACACTGTGCTGTACACTAGTTAGCTGAATGAAAAGCTGAAGCGAAAACATCCAGAACACACATTTTCTATTAGGAATTGAAATCTCTGTACAATCAAAAACAATTGGCAACCAGGATTTATTGTGTCAGAAAACTTATCACGCCAGGAGAGAGAGAGTTGTTTTCAAGCCCGGAGGCTACGTGATCACCCATTATGCAATGATGACAATCCAGGGTGTACCTATACGTTGGCATCTATTGTAAAACGTGGATTAGACAAAAGAAATTCAACCGCATTTCCAAGATAATAGGTCTCTTGTCGTCGAGAGGTTGAACATATAGCCCTTGTTTATATGTATACATGTAGTACGGACATTATCACCTTGAAAGATCCATGCTTGGGGATGGGTGACGGGGTGTTCTGGCGTGAAAGTTACTGAAACGGTAAGTTGTTGAACCTGACTTATTAAATTTTCAGTTCGGTAGTATTTTATTTTGATCCTGAAGTGAAGAATTTTTGGTCCTCACTTGATAAATTATAGGTGCTGATGAAATAAATTTTCAGCCTTGACGTGGTGAATTTTGGTCTTTATTTGCTCTGTGGTGTTCTGGGTTAAAACAATCTCAATGTATTGGATTGTTGTAATTACTGCTGAAGTAAAATTTCTGGTTTTGAGGTATTTATTTTTAGTCCTGGAGAGTTTCACATGTTTTCCTTGGTTTTAATCTTGCATAGAAAAGACATGTCGTTAAATGTTTCAAATTAGTGGGAGAGCACGTTGTGTAGGATCGTAATATGTAACTTCTTATAATTAAATCTAGGTGTTCGTGATTTAGTAATACTATGAAAAATGAGTAGTTATGACTATGAAAAATGAGTAGTTGAGGCTTCTTTTGAAATACTGTATCCTTTGTATATGCCTGGTGGAGATGGCTCAGTGTGATATTATATAAGCTTTATTATCGTCTATGGCTTAACAACTATATATCTTCATTCATGCCTGTAGTAGAGGTACACCAAGGATCAACAAGCACGTGTATGTTTTTATTCTAATGTTTCGAATGTACAATAAGTAATCATACTTTTACAGTGGTTCATAACAAACGGATTCATTAAATAAACCCAGTAAATATTTTTGCAACTGCCGATCTGCATATTAGACATTCATATTGCATCATACCTCATCAGAGTGAAACTTGTTATCAATCATAGTGGAAAAAAATATTCTTATCATTGCCACAAGACGTTAACAAACGCAGTCAGTGTCTGTAACTGTTGTGTCTAGATTGCTGATGAACTAAAGTCGGTCTACATGTATTTCCATTTTTGTATCACTGATTCATGCCAAAGGTTTGAAATTGCGCACCCTTAAGAGTTTTGACTTGCCCTGGTGATCACTAGAATCCGAGGCAATAAACTTATAGAAGTTGTTTTTTAACCAGTGTAATATAGCTAAAAATTGTGTGCGTTTTCGTTTGCGAGAGTGTTCTTTTTGAATCAATGGGTTAATCATTTTTACGCTCTACATGAAAACACATATTACTTTTTTAGGATTACATGTACCAGGTTACCCCAAGAATATTATTTTCAAAGTTTTACCCCTTGAAGTATACCAAAAACACCAAGTATTGTGTTCTTACGCCAAAGGGCTCGGAAGGCTCTAGCCTTGGTGCGAAGCTGTTTACTAAATTAAATATACAAATTTGTGGTGCCATTGTGGGTAAAAACTGACCGAATAAAATCTTCCTAGAGTAATCTAAATTATTTACCAGCGTTGCAAAAAATGTTTTTTTACAATTATTCTGCTGCTAAAGTTATGGTGTGATCTTATGCGTCGACTTTCGACCCAATGAAATATTGCGTCACCTTTTAGCCAGTTTCTTTTTCCCAGATTCTTCAATCAAACGTTCTCCAAAGAGGTTGCGTAAACATCACAACAAATGATCAGAATTGGTTTCACTTCATTATATGTTTTTTGGAATTTTGATATCAGTGAACCGAATTTTAGAACAAATTTTGCTGAGATGTTGTCATCATCTAATGGGAGACGTTGAAAACATTTTGGAAGTGGTGCCTGTCACGAATGAACTTTTTTCTAAACGACGGCATACGTTTTTTCGTTAAAAAAGACAGAGAATTACGCAGGGGGATGACGTCGATTGTTTTTCGCTTAAACGGCCGTAACGGGCAACTTGAATGCCAATTGACTTCTAGATTTTGCATGCACATCCGCCGGTCTTGAGCTCATGTTGATACAAGCTTTTCGACGAGGTGACAAGCGTAACTATCTGGGCTGTGTGAAGTTTCGAGGTCTTTTTGATCTCTATAAGCAGTGGCACCTTGCTGTGTTTTGAAAATAGTCTTTATACAACTAGCTGGCTAGATAGGAGTGCTCTATTTTCGAAAAGATTTTTTACAGCGAAAGTGGCAACAATTTCAGAATGATGATGGATGACACTATAATCCGATCACACTGATTCTTCCGTTCTCATGCGCCCATGATTTACATGTAATATCGGCGCTATGTTCAAACCATTGTTTAAATTGTTCCTAAAATAAACTTGGGTTCTATTGCTGTACCAACATATTAAGAAATTATACAGAAATAAGCAATAATTATCGGTGGTAAATCGCAATTTACAGCGTGATGAAGTGATGATCAAGAGCAATAACGGATGAGCGCAAATGCGTGATGCTTGTTGAGCATTCCGCTGCATGAAAACACTTGAGGTAGTAAAATATCCAGTGTTGTATTCTGATTTTTATGCAAATTTACTGTAAAATTTCAAAGTTCGTGCTTGTTTTTATGCATGAAGTACTGTATAAAAAGTCTAATTTCTAAAGTTAGAAATTATGCTTCCGCGATCTCACTTAACGTTTGATTTTACCACGCGACATTAATTCAACATAAAGTTTGAGGCTGGTGTAATGTCACGCAATTCGTATTTGTAGGTTGATTTGATTTTACCTCCTTTCAATAGTGTAACAATAGTTGATAAAGCAATATCAAGACCGGAGATGCCACTGGTGAACGAACAGCGAACAGTTAAATGTTTGTTTGGCCAAAGTTCACCCGCTAAGTCATAAAATGGTAATTGCCGACCAAGGACACGCTTAATCCGAATTGGTCGTCTACGCTAGGCGACCACTTAGCCGACCCAAGTGCCGACCACAGAGGCGACTCAGCAGACGGCTCCTAGCCGACCGTTGTTGGTCGGCTGCTGGTCGGCTACACGACCGGTCGAAGGCCGGTCGTCGACCAATTTCCAACCGGGCGGACAAAAATTCGTGATGTGTGCTGTATTTAGGGAGGTGGCCGAGTGGCCATGCCCCCACTAAATTATCCCAGATTCCATTTGACAGTTTGGGGTGCGAAATGCTGACTGGCATATGGGCGCACATAGGGGGGCTCGGGGGGCGAATGCACAATGCATAAGCCTTGAACAAACCCGTGAACCTTTCGTTAAGTAATAAGGTCGGACTCCACAAACCCAAAAATTCCGACCTCTGCAACCCTACATTTTAGCCTGGGCGCGCGGATGTGGCGAAGTTCTGGTTATTCCCATGTCCTTCCCCAACTCAAAATCCTGGATCCCCCCCTCAGTTTAGTATGTAAGAATGCTCACTGATGGGTATGCAATTGTGTTTGGTGCTTACTGTTAGTCAGACTACAACAATTCAGCAGTCTCGAGACTAATACATTTACTGTCAACTACTTCATCGAAAAATCATAGGACAATGCATGTGCCCCAGAATGAAAATAAAATACACAGACATTCAGACTGCATATAGGTGACCTTGGGTAATCCTGCAAAAAGATTTTGGAACAAAGTAGGGCAATATTTACAAGCTGTCCTGATTGAAATTATTGTTTATTTAGTTAGACTGAGCCCCACCAGAGCAGGTTATACTGTACATTGTACTTATGTAGCAAAACGATAAATAAATATGATAGCCAACCATTATACAAGCACCAAAGTAGTTTACAGAATAGTAATAGTATATTGAGGCTGATTTAGGACACAGGCAAATTAAAAGCCATAAATCAAGTAAATAGAACAAATGTGGTCACATTTACGAAATGCGAAAAATATATATTTTACAATGAGAAATCTTTTGTCAGCACAGATTACACGTCACGAAATGGAAATAGCATTGACATATTGTATTTCAAATCTCTCTGAGTCGTGAATATATGAAATGCGCTACTGCCGCAATTCTATTTACTAAGTAATCTTTTGTCGCAGTTCAAACCGACGGCCTGCCTCAGCGATACTTTTCATTTCAAAGGCATCAAACTCTGCGAGTTTCCCAGAACGATTGAGTGTTGCTAAACGGGAAAAATTTAATCTGCTGAAATGAGAGACATTCTTCAGAACATCACTCTGACAAGGAGCACTACATTCACGGGTTACAGGTAATGCTTCGATGGCTTTCCGTTTGTAATAAAGCTTGGAGCTTTTGGCAGATTCATCGATGTCAGTGGGACCTAACAGGGTTGACTCTTCCATCAGATGCAGCAGTGAGAAACTGATTGGACTTATAGATTTTTGGCAAATTCGAGGGCAGCCAGAATGATGGTTGGTCCCCCTCGTTTCCACTTGAACATTTTGCCTGTAAATATTACAATTATATGCAACTTAATACGTAAACACTAGAATTATATTTTCCATAAACAGCTTCTCCACAAAGAAAATATTTTCACCATTTAAAATAAATGTAGCTTGGTGAGATGGCCACTCACATACGCGTCCAACCCTCATTTTGTCCAAGCAGCACTCAAAACAAAAGTTTCGTCAATTAATCTAATGACAGTTCACTACTAAAACCTGGAAAACCATCGGTTTTATATATTGCATTGTAACGTCTTCAAAACGCCATCGGGTTAACATAAGATCCAACTCTCTTCATGCCATGATGCTGATTGAGAAAAAAATAATGTTTTACACGATTTTCAAGCTAAGAGGAATACAATGCATCTTCAATATTTTTAGCTAAACGCACCTTTCAAACTTTGCCTCGTTGATCACTAACTCAACTCGGAGTATTTTTGGAAAGTACTCTAAACATCTTGTTATGACCTACTTGGAGTACCTAAGCTTTCATTACAAGTTGTCTTCCCTCTCAGGGGAATTTTCAAATTTTGACAGGTGTAGTGAAATAACTGGCACAGAACTAAACCGACTGTTCATTTATGAACAGAATTCCTCACCATAAACGTAGTTCAAGGTCTGTTGACGCTATCAATTGACTCACAAGCTCTGTCCCAAACTCACAAAACATAACTGATGCCCAAAAAAATCAGTTTGTGGTGCCAAATCCACACGGTTGACAGACAGAACATTCAGCATACATACAAAGTGTCTTGTCTGCAAATAGAAGGACAGAGTTACAGTCCATCAGCAATGTTTCCTGGCATATGAGTTTGTGAGCCAGTCAACAGTTTTTGAGTCAATGTGCACTTTACAAGTCCACGAGCCCTCTTTACATTTGTGGCAATGTGCGAACCTTGTAGTTAGCAACTCCTGTAACCATGGACAACTTGCGCAGTAAAACTTCCAACACTCAAAATCCGCTGAGTGCACGGCATTTTTATTTGTCTACGAGGTTCATAAGCATCCGGAATGCAATTGAAATATGAATATTCTACTACAACTACCGATTTGCTGTCATTAAATGTTAACAAGATTCACTTAATCTGGGAACTAAGAACCTCTGAAAAATGTTTTGTGCAACAATACTCCAATTCATTAACTAACTACTTACTATTACTCTTTCTGTAGTAAGCTCAACAACATTGGCTAACTTCTTTGGTAAACGCTTACAATTTCTGCATAGACCTGCAATAGAATTTTATGGAAAGTAGGCATAACAGAAATCCCAATAAAATGCTGTATTTTGAATTCCAAAATGTTTTCTCAAGTGTTATTCTTGAAGTTGAATGCTTCAGATATTAGGGACCCTAACAGTGTTATTGCTTTAGCTATATTAAAATATGCCCCAAAGCAACGGGGTTCTACTGCAAATGTGGAAAATTATATATCTCTGGTTATACAGATAGAGCAACGTGACCCATCAGAAAGAACACCACATGAATTAGATCAGATATTGGTGCCAGCTAGCTAGGGGACATGGGGTCGGTTAAATCTTTTGATAATGGACACCAAATTTTCACTTCTTACACATGCATATTCATAAAATGGAATGTATTTCGAAGAACCCTAAATGTTGAGAAAAAGAGAGTGCTTTACTGATGCAAGCCTATACTGGAAGTAGTTACTAAAATTACTCAGGTAGTCAAGTGTCGCTATTACTTCATGTAGGTTTGTGCCCTTTGTGGCTCTTTAAATTTTGAATTGCTTCCTGGCAACAGTCGGAATGTTGAGAAAGTAAAGAATATCACAAATTCATTATCAACAGGTTTAGAACATTGATGACGTGCACCAACATAATAACTTAGCTGACACAACTGGAATCGACGTTTACTGTTCTTCCAGAAAATCTTTATTGACTGTATTTCCACTTACATTCCATTTCCAAACTCAAGCTTGACCTTGGGTTTAGAGCCTTTCTGATGTTGAAGGTGGGCACATATCTTACTTTTACTTGGCCTCCATATCATTCCATGCTGAACTCGACTACTTCAACAAACAGTCATTTTTGGGGGCAAACTTTTGTAAACCATCCCACTCTGACTCTGGCAAGAATCAGCTGCCACTTTCAGCACTGTTACTGAACGGCACTGGATCAGTGACTTGAGTATATTTCAAATGGCTTGTTGTGAACTTGCTGCAATCCGTTAGTGCTTCAATTGCTTGCTGCATTGTATCAGTGTATTCCTTCGAAGCTCCACAAACCTGATTTGAACGATATAATGATGCCAACTAGCACACTATATTATTTACTTCACCCACTTCAGCAGCCATTTTTCTTCAGTGATATCAGAGACACCTGAAGGGATTTTCATCAAAATGTAAACCGCATTAAAAAATAACAAAAATACTAATTTTACTGATTTTGATTTGCTAAGAAATAAACGCAAAAATTTAACAAACATTTGAACACTTTTATATCTCAAAACTCAACATTTTCGATAACTATTAGCTATTGTCACAAGTGCTCACTTTGGCTAAGGTGGCTGCGAACAATTGCTCATTACTATATGAAGACATTTGTTTGCCGGTGACTTTGATGCCAAAATTTCCATGTTTTCGGCTTGTAGGACCCAATGACCCCTCAAACTCGAAATGTGGAATTTTCAGGTGCAACTTGACATTTTCTTTCGATTTACGAAGGCAATGACTGTCTTTATACAACACAGTAGGTATTTTATTTTCCAGTACCTTCTGTAATTACTTAAAATGTCACAAAACCTGAGGAAATTGGAATGACTTCTGATAGTGGTTTTCAGTGAAAATTGTGGTACCCAATTTTTAAGCTACCTAACGCGATAAAATTTGTTAAAATTGCACATTAGTATTTACCACAAGAAAATTAACAAAAATGCACAATATGATCCAAATCCGTCACCCATGTATGGATTTTTGGCAGGTCTGATGTGTTGTGCACTCTTAAGATAATTTTTGAAACCACTAGTTGATTTTCGTAAGTTGGTGAAACTGTCTTCATCATTCATTCCTAGTTAGTCCTTAGTGTTTGTCAATTATGTTATAGTTACCATTTCCACCATAGGCGTTTAACGCTTCATTTTAATCTAAATACAAGTCACGTATCATGTTCATGGGTTTATTCATGATCGACGACATGTCACAACTGCGATGCTCTTCAACAATGGCAAGCCAAATTGAAAAGTGAATGCTTGCAGTCTACTATTAAAACTATTGAAATTATCAATTATAATCATACTATCAGGACTAACTAACATCGAAAAACTACAGTAGTACGAAATGGGAAACTTAAAAACAAACATAATTGTTTGGATCACCCAGTATTTAATTTCTTGTCTGAACTTTTTCTATAAAGTTAGTTGTAATAAGTTCTTACACTATATTTATCAGATTTCAATGATGATATCAATTTTAATTCATCCAAACGATGAAGAAGTGTCCCACTCAACATACGCCGACTTTTGTGTAACACTTCCACCGCTCAGCCCAATATTACCAGTGCCAATCACTCAAGCCAGGAGCCTAGGCAACTTTTTTTCCAGAATGTATTAATTGTTATTTTACTCCACAAAACATAATTGAAAAGATATTTAGTCACTATATTTAGGCGTTCTTCTTAGCCACAAAAATTCACCTGTTTCAAAATTATTAAGGAAAATCCTCAATATCAAGTGCAGAATCTGTGCATCTCAGCATCGCGAAAATTTAGTACTTTAAAAGTATTACAGATATATATCTAACCTATCACCCTCATTCTTGTTTTCCTGCAGTGTGAAATTAACGAAAACCATACAGTGATATAGTTATGCCTGCCTAGCCAATTTCATTCTTTATTTTTAGTTCATTTTCTCTTTGTAACTTGGTTTTCTTATAGCATAACATAAGGCATAAGGTTTTCATTATTTTTTCCTTTGTTGAGCCAATGCTAATATATAATACTTAAGCTCTATCTTATTTTTCACCCATTATTGAAACTAATTGATATTGTGATTCTCATATTTGTCCCTGTACATGTACACATTTTACACATATATGTAATCATTTGCTTGATACTGAAGACACGTTAATGTTTCCCTCATGTAGTGAGATAAAGTATTGACACGAATACTTATTTTATTTTGACTAACTACATTTGCAGTTACAGGTGGCTTTTTTCCAAACGCCTCCTTGGCCTTTTGACAGTCACCTTGCCTTGTTTTTATAGTTCTAAAGTAACCAATGACTATTATACACATGGTCTTAGTTAAACCTTAGTTTTGTTGTTTACCTTCGACTACTTCAAGTTACATTCTTGTCTCTTTAAATTGCATTGAGAAAGTAGGAACAACTTCTGTATATGCTTGACTATTTGCATCATGAATGGCTAAATAAACTAACTATCTTTTATATATCTGTATATATAAGAATATAGGTATCTATCTATATATCTTTCTATATATGTATATTTTATACTTAGTGCCTTGAGGGTAATGCATATATAATCTCACCAGGATATGTATACAAATGCATTCACTGAACTGGCAACCGAGTGTCTGCCTTCGCACAAAAACAATAGGAAAAACTTTGAATGAGACTTGACTTTCTAACAGAAAAATACAACTTCAAAAGTGGCAATCGAATACCGTTCAACTGGTAACATACTTCTTTCTATTAAGGCAGTTCACATTACCTTGTAATGCAGCAGGCATAGCCAAATGAGGGGTTACGTGTTGACTACACCTTCTGTGTTTAAGTCTATCTGATTCGGTCTTCCGGAAAATAAAATTAAGGCGATAATTTAGGGATAGTAATACGTTATTTGATTTTATTTGATTTTGATTGAGGTGATAATTGATATTCATTTGTTTTAGGGATAGTTGAATGATAAACCTACCTACTCACTATTAATTTTTTTATTTTTTAAAAAATTGCACGTTCACTTGTACCCACTATAATTACAAACCGAATATTTGTTAACAAGTGCATCCGATGTTTTAAAGGTATCGATCGGTTGATTACTCGGCCTTTTGTTATCCACCAGCGTATCAATTTGTAATGCTATCATTATATTAGACGTTATGTCGCCCATACTAGTTACTTATCATCATTGGTTTTCGATTGAATGTACGCTATCTTAAACCTCGCGTATCACTATTTTATATAACTATTTCGCACTCTTAGCACTGTATACAGAATACATAAAAATCATTATATATTTCACGGACATCATTACACTATCATATATTTTAGATGAAATAACTTCTGAATCTTGCTGCCTTTTTATCATATCCATAACCCGTCTTGTATTGGATAAACCACGGTGTAAATTTTATGCGAACTTTTCTCTCGGTCAGCTTTTAAATTGTTTTTTTAACTGTAATTCCCCCGGGATTTACCACAAGTTAGTTGTCTACAGAATAGAATCGTGTAAACTTAAGATATGTTTTGGCAATGACAGTGATGAAGTCATTAGATTTCTTTTTCCAATCAGGCCACTTTAGTAACATAAAATTCTGCATAATTAATCATTGAACCTGCGATTGGCAAGCTTGACCAAGTTCCCAGTTATTGGCTTTTCAAGCAGCAACATCTTGAAATAATCAGTCCTCAATTCAAACAACGAGAGGCTGTAGTCAGTGACAAGCAACCAATTGTGTGGCATTCCACACTAGTCCATTCTACAACTTTTTCTGTAGATACATTCAGACTGTTCCTGGGTCCGTTCCATAAAAGTGACTAAAAGCCAGAAACTCGGTCATAGGCTCCTATGTCACAATAGCTCTATAAAATTTTAGTCGAGTTATTATGATCGCATCACAATCGAAAACTAATTTTAAAAAAATCTTGGCAATAAACAGTGAATTTGGCTCATGTGAGATTCAACTATTTTTTTCGGAAATCGTTACGTGGAGCAAAAACCCAAATTCCTTCTTCAAGTCTTAAGTCATTTCTTGAAACATGAGGATGGACTTAACTTCTCACTTGTATATATTTGCTTTTCAAATAAACATTAAAAAATTTTGACACACGTGTGCATCAGGAAAGAATTCAATTGTCTTCACGATAAGCAAAAACATAACACATGAATTCTGCGAGCATTTATTCCAATTTCCGGCATCATGCGGAGAAAGTGAACACAACAATTTGACGAGTCAGACAGGTGGATTACTTGAGCCCGAAATACTAAGGGGGTGGTTCTATACATGAACCAGCACTCGGAGTTGAAGACTTAGCATGAGCTCACAGTAGGGGATTGGGATGCTACATGCTGTCACACGAGCTTATTGAAATTTTCTGTTGTATGAATGCAATGCAATAATCCAATCAGTGACAATACATGAACACGTGAAAGAAGATGCGTGGGCTATTTTAGAGCGTAATAATTATGTCCAGCTGTGAGGAGTTTCGTGGAGTTTGTAGCCGTGGCAGCTGGAATGCGTGGGCCCGAAATACAAAGGTGATGGGGCTTAATAATAAAATCGCACTAGGGGTGAGGACTAAACGTGCGTGCGCAGTAGAAGATTGTGACGCTACATGCTGTCACCCGAGCTTATTGAAGTTTTTTAGGAACGAGTGCGGTGAAAGGATCCATGGAGTGACAATACAAGAGAACGTGAGTCAAGATGGGTGGGCTATTTTTAAAGGAATTTAAGTACAGCACACATCACGAATTTTTGTCCGCCCGGTCGGAAATTGGTCGACGACTAGCTGTCGACCGGTCGGCAAATTAGCCGACCGGTCGGCTAAAAATTAGCCGAACGGCAGCCGCCTGCAGTGCCGACTCATAAGACGACTCCCCAGCCGCACCTTCAGCCGACCCTTCAGCCGACCGGCCATCAAACGACCAGCTGGACGGCTGCTATTTTTAGGCTAGAGTAGCAGTTGCGTAATAGGTTGTCAGGCTGATACCACTTTGCGTGTCGATGCATATTCGTCTAAGCACAGGGTCAAATAAATTAACCTAGTTTTACTGTCTCGGTTACATGAGTTCACGTCGGATGTGTAACACCACTAATTCGAATGTTGAAGGCAAGCTGTACTAGTAAACATTGGATTATGGGCAATGCAACAAGTTTCGGATGAAAAATGTGAAAATTTTCTTTACATTTGATATTTAATTTGACTCGTGACGTTAACAAGATCTAATAGATTGGTTGCTTCCCGGTCAATACAACGCTGTAGTCATTTTGTAAACGCAGCTATTTTTAACAGTCTTCACCGCAATTGATTTTGTTTGTGTAACGCCAAACTGCATCTTTTTGCGTTTTTTAAGTTAGTCACCGGTCTCCTGTCACGCGCTCATGATGATGGATTAGTGAGTGAGTTGTTACACCGCGAAGAGCTCTCACTGCGAAGATTTCATTTTAATAGTAATGACCCTTGCAGTACAGACGCGAAATTCACGGTCCAGTATGCCCTAAACCCACGGACTTCGATGGCTCTAACTTCGAAATCATATTATGGTTACGATTTCCACGATCTAAGACGGTGATATCACCACTGTTGAGCCTGCAGGCAATTGTAGCTTTGCGTATTCCGTTTTCATGTATCGGTGATGTTAAAATCCGGGCTAGCAGTTACATGTATACACGTAGTCTCCTATCAGTTGGTCGTTCACGTTGTTCAAAAAATAAATATTTTCTGTCAACAACATATTGACAAATTATGCAAAATAAAACAATTGTGAACGGGAAGATGTGAGTACGTGATGAAGAAGTAATTAGTATTCACTAGGCTACATATGTGCGCGAACCTTTGGTAAAGCGATTGCGATGGCAAAAAATTGTAGAAAATACACAAAGGTGCACATTTGAGAAGCAAAGCGTCTGGTGAAATTGATAGCGTATGATCTGGCCACCTTAGGTAGAATGAGAAGTGGCATCTACAAAATAAAAATAAAAAATAAATAAACCATGCTTGTATATATATCGCCAGCACCCTCTCCGAGTTTTGCACATTCTTATGAGTCACCACTCGAGATTTCGTTTCATTTCAGTCCTAAAATCGCAGAATAATTCTTTTGTTCTCAGCTGTAAGAAAAAATACTATTTTTTGAAACGGTGCTCAGTCTTAAAAAGTTTCCAGCATGAAATGAAATGCCAAGTTCACGCAGCGTTGTAAGACAGAGACGTTGGCGTTTCCGTATGTCCACAAAAGTGTTTTGAGCACTGTGTACAAAATTTGTTCATTTCGCTTTTCTGACGACTATGGTCAACTCGGTGTTTTAAAGAAGTACACTTTTGAGGGCATTTTCAAAAATAAATGTTTTGTTGATGAATTCAGCGAGTCGGTGTCCACGGGCAGAAAACGGTATCTGCGTAAAGAAAGATTTGCGTTTTCAAAACATTCAGAGCATGAGCTCAAGGACTACCTGAGACTGGTATTCGTGTCCAATGAATATATAGCTCTTGGAAAACTGTTACCCCGAAGAAATGCGCAAAATACGAAGGTCATTTACGGAAGGTTGTACTAGAAGTGATTCGTTGCAACGGAGCAGCCACGGGATAGTAAAAACACTGTGCTGTGCACTAGTTAGCTGAATGGAAAGCTGAAGCGAAAACATCCAGAACACACATTTTCTATTCTGGAAATGAAATCTCTGTATAATCAAAAACAATTGGCAACCAGGATTTATTGTGTCAGAAAACTTATCACGCCAGGAGAGAGAGAGTTGTTTTCAAGCCCCGAGGCTACGTGATCACCAATTATGCAATGGTGACAATCCAGTGGGTACCTGTACATTGGCATCTATTGTAAAACGTGGATTAGACAAAAGAAATTCAACCGCATTTCCAAGATAATAGGTCTGTTGTCGGCGAGAGGTTGAACATATAACCCTTGTTTATATGTATACATGTAGTACGGACATTATCACTTTGAAAGATCTATGCTTGGGGATGGTGACGTGGTGTTCTGGCGTGAAAGTTACTGACACGGTAAGTTTTTGAACCTGACTTATTAAATTTTCAGTTCGGTCGTATTTTATTTTGATCCTGAAGTGAAGAATTTTTCGTCCTCACTTGATAAATTATAGGTGCTGATGTGATAAATTCTCAGCCTTGACGTGGTGAATTTTGGTCTTTATTTGCTCTGTGGTCTTCTGATTATTTTTAGTCCTGGAGATTTTACATGTTTTGCTTGGTTTTAATCTTGCATAGAAAAGATATGTCGTTAAATGTTTCAAATTAGGCATTCCATCAATGTGGGAGAGCAGGTTGTGTAGCACCGTACTATGTAAATTCTTATATAAATCTAGGTGTTCGTAATTTAGTGATACCATGAAAAATGACTAGTTATGACTATGCAAATTGAGTAGTTGAGGCTTCTTTTGAAATACTGTATCCTTTGTATATGCCTGGTGTAGATGGCTCAGTGTGATATTATGTAAGCTTTATTATCCTCTATGGCTTAACAACTATATATCTTCATTCAGAGGTACCCCCAGGATCAACAAGCATGTGTATGTTTTCATTCTAATGAGGCGTGCTTCGAATGTACAATAAGTAATCATACTTTTACAGTGTTTCATAACAAACGGATTCATTAAACCCAGCAAATATTTTTGCAACTGCCGATCTGTATATTAAACGTCACAACAAATGATCAGAATTGGTTTCACTTTATTATATGTTTTTGGAATTTTGATATCAGTGAACCGAATTTTAGAACAAATTTTGCTGAGATGTTGTCATCATCTAATGAGAGATGTTGAAAACAATTTCAGAATGATGATGGATGACACTATAAACCGATCACAGTCTTCCGTTTTCATGCGCCCATGATTTACATGTAATATCGGCGCTATGTTCAAACCATTGTTAATGTTGTTCCTAAAATATAAACTTGGGCTCTATTGCTGTACCAACATATTAAGAAATTATACATAAATAAGCAATAATTATCTGTGGTAAATCGCAATATACAGCGTGATGAAGTGATGATCAAGAGCAATAACGGATGAGCGCAAATGAGTGATGCTTGTTGAGCATTCCTCTGCATGAAAACAGTAAAATATCCAGTGTTGTATTCTGATTTTTATGCAAATTTACTGTAAAATAAGAACTTCACTGCAAGAATAACTGAGATCAAGTCTTTACTAAAAAGTTGGAGTCGACGAAATTTAACGCCGTTTGGTAGAGTAACGGTAATTAAAACATTAGCTACATGTATTTCTAAACTTAATGTTTTGTTGTCAAGTTTACCAAATCCATCAGTGAAAGTCTTGGGTGAATTGAATACGACATTTTTTTTTAATTTGTATGGCAGGCCCGTAATGATAAAATTAAACGAACTACGGCCTGTTTAGGACTTGATCGAGGGGGAATTCAAATGGTTAGTATGCATACTTTCAGCAAATCTTTAAAACTTGCTATGGCCCGTAGATATCTGGAAAGCTCTGCGTCTAAAGTGGTGAATTACTGTACGCAATCTACCCGTTCTTAAAGAATTTTGCTTCATTTGGAGATGACTTTATTAAGTCGAAGTTAAGTCTAATTGGTAATTCCTACTGGCGCGACGTATTTGAAAGTATGCTATCTTTCTACAAGAAAATAATTGTTGCAAGTAAAGAGGACTTGTTGAACCAACCTTTGTGGTTTAATAGCAACTTGGCGATCGGAGGCACAGGTGTTTTTTATAAGCCTTGGTTTGTAAAAGGCTTGAGATTTATTAGAGATATGTATACCTCTGATGGTGATTTTGTTAGTCTAAACAATATGAAAAATAGGTTCTACGTGAAAACCAACTTTGTAGAATATAATGGTGTTGTTTCTGTTCTAAAAAGGTTTCAAAAAAGTCTATTTCAAAGTAAATTTAAAGTGTTAATGTCTACTCTCCTTGCATGCCTTGAGCAATTACTCACGGAAAGATTTGAAGGGTTGTAGACATATTTGTTCAGTCTTTAATAACGTTAAGAAACCTAAGTCAGAGACTAAATGGGAAAAGAGCTAGGAGATAATTTAGATTGGAAGAAAATATATGCTTTACCTTACAAAATTACAAAGGATCCCCATATTAGTTGGTTCCAATTTAGAATACTACATAGAATTATTGCAACAAATACCTTTTTAGTCAAAATATGTGTTAGGGATTCTGATCTATGTTCCTTTTGTAATAAAGCTCCCACCTTTTTTGGGAATGTAGCTTTGTACAAGATTTCTGGAAGGAATTTGAAAAGCTACTTCAAAAGTGTGGCATTCAGCTTCCCAACTGTCTGTCTTAGGATATTGTTATTCTTGGACTTTACAAGACGCATGATTTTCTATTTAACATTTTACTTCTACTAGCTAAACAGTACATTTACAAAGAGAGATGTCACAAAAATATACCTAATTTTCTCAAGTTCGTTACAAAAACTTATGAATACTATAATGCTGAAAAATTAAATGCGCATAAAAACTTTGTTCATGACAGCTTCTCTGCAAAATGGGAAAAATTTATTGTTCATGTTAACTTCATGTAGAAGATATTTACTTTAAACGAGATATGAGAATGGTCTTCCTGAGGTGTGCATGCTTGAATGAATGGTGTACTTGTTTGTTTGTTTGTTTTTTGTAATTGTTTTTCAGATCAAGAAAAGTATACATCCAAGTCATGAAATCAAAAACATCAAAGTCCGCTTTTTCATAACTATAGTAAGTAGAGAGGTTAGCTTCAGGTAGCAATACAATAGGTATAACAAAACCATCAGTCATGGAGGATGAAATTACGGTCATTATCAATGATGTCCCATTACCTCACCTAAGAGCTTTACTAAAGCAGCACTGCATGGTGCTCAGCAGATGGGTGTGTTTCACTGGGCTCACTCGTGGCACAGCTGTGATCTATTGGCTGAAAAAATATCATTTATATTATAACAAATACAACATGCAGGAAAAATATGTGGCATCAGCAATATTATCTATGCAGCGTCAATCAATCTTTCCCATTATTGCAGCTAAGTAATAACCCTTCGGAGTAATGTTGCTTTGGAATAACACCAAATTGATATGTTTTTCAAGTAATGACCCTTCGGACTATAGGTCCTTCAAAGTACAATGAATGCCCATCACAGTAAAGACCTAACTAAACCCATGCTAGTCTACTGGACCAATGCTGTAGTGGGGCGTAGGCGCACGTAGGCGCAGCCAACCACCTTTTGGCATTTGAAAGTAGTGCCTACGCACCGTAAGTTACGTTCAGTGCTCAATGTGATACGGTGGGCTTTAGGCGCCTACTTACCTCTAATTTTACCTCTACAGCACTGTACTGGAACAAGTTAACATCACAGCATTTCTCCTTAGCAGGTCCTCACACTTGCTGTTTATCACCTATCTCTTGAATCTGAATGTATAAACACTGAAGTGAATTGAAGAAGTGAACGAAATTACAGTTTAGAGCTAATCATAGAATAAAAACACAAGTAATCAGTAGGCCCTAAGTCATGAAACACATGCAGAAGAATTTCGATAGATGGGTCCCTCACTCAAAATTCATTTGAGAACCAGTTACTACTACTGAATAACGGGCGTAATTCATTGGAAGTAACTCACTAACTGGCTCTAAAATCAAGTACTAGTACCCATCATCCCAGCCATATGTAACAGATTACCACAATTTTGCTTTGAGTAATCAAATGAAACCTTAAAACTTAAAGGTAAGACACGTTCAAATTACTCTGCCAACATCAATGGTTCACAGGCAGTATTTTTCACAAAAAAGAATTCTTTGTATCACTCGTATATCTCACCTGTCTTTATCAGTGGGGAGTGCAAGTCCCGGTTTTTCTGCAGCGCAAAAAGCTCCTCTAATCCTCTTTTTAGGGACTGGAGCCGGCATATCTTGTTTTGAAGTTACTTGACACAGCACTACCCTCAGAGGTATTAACTATGGGAAATCTATATGAACTTTATGATCAGATAAAATATCTTGTCTCTGTGACCGCTGACCACGAGTATCAGCCATATTCCTTTTTTCCCACACACACCCGCTAGAGGTCTCTACGGTCCATGGAACAACAATGGCCGCCAGTGGCCGTCCAATAGGATTTCGCTGGGTGAAACGTCTCCCTCTCTACGGTCTCTGGTGTTACATTATATCTAGCAGTAGCGCGTGCAGCTCTAAGCTTGAACTTTGGTGTTCAGTGCATTATTCGAGATGTCGACCACAATGGAGGTAATTGAGTTTTCTAACGTTGTGGAGTTGTTTTTATTGTTCATTGTGATTGTCGCATGCACGTTATAGCAGAAAACTGGAGTAAATTTCGATCAGTGGTCACAAATTCTGTATTTTACAGGGCCTTGGAGAACTCGTGGCGTCGATTGGATACGACTCGCAGAAAGCTGGAAGTCTATACGACACATACAGTAACCTTGTTACACAAGCTGTTGAATCCCCTCTTTCTACATCAAGTTTTGTTGGAAAATGCTCTGATCGACGAGTTCGCAAAATGCATTATTCCCGAATCTCACCAGTCAACACACGAACCCATTCGCGCATCTGGGGACGGCAACTGCTTATTTCGAGCCGCTTCTCTTTGCATAACTGGTATTACTTCATATTTTTCATAATAGATTTTTGACTTTTACTTTAGTCGATATAACATGGGCGGAGCAGCATTTAGTGGGGAGCTATATTCCCTCAGCCCCATATCAGGTGCGCCGCCTACGCCCGCGGACGGTGCACCACTGAATTAAGGGGGGTGATAGCCTCTCAGCCCCCTATAGTGCGCCGCCCATGTATTAAGAATCGATTTTGGCTCATAGTGTTTGTTTTCTGATCGTGTTTTTGCTGGATGTAAACGACAAATCACACGGTCTGTCTAGAAATGTAATGAATTACCCGTTGCTATAATAGAAGTCATTGGCTATTATGGTAGAAAATGCCTGGGTTTTGAGGTATCGGCTAATTCAAACGTGTAACCTGTTTTAAATGGTGGTGAATAGAGATATATCTTAACTTGTATAATGACGAAAAACTTATAGTATTAACGCTCATTCTCTAAAATTAAAGAGTTTAAATATTTTCAGTGAAATTTCCAAAGAACTGGGAGTGAAAAATTGAAAAAAGGGGTCAACGACCCACAGTTTCTCTATAGAGCAGACTACTTTCTCCAACTGTGGTATTCATGCATAAAGTGCAGGCATTTAACATTAACTACGTTCACTCAACTCCTATGCTGGAAGACCGTAGATTTGATCGTTTGCACAGGAAGCAGTTATTGATTTGACCACGATGATAATACACGTGCACCTTTTGCATTTTGGTCTCAAATTTTGTTTGTTCACCATATTTCCGGATAGCATTCAGCAGTGGCTTTAGTACAACGACAAAATAGAATTTGTGAACTACTTTAGTAAGTCCCATAGTGTCGCATTATAACGGGGAAATCAGAAACGTATTTCACATTCTTATGAAACGCGAGTAGTAGCTCAGTGAAACATAAGAATATGAAACACAGAATTCCTTCTTTCATACCCAAAAAGTAAAAGAAATACATGTACGTTAAAAAATATGTTATAGGCTTTGCTGTACTACTAAATGTCAAATGAACCAAAGTTCAATTTTGGAGAAGCAAAATGACGTCCATTAGCGGAGTGCGTGTTTAACAGAAACTACGAAGTAAATAGCCTATGCAAATTATCACAACAGCCTAAAAATACAAAATTAGTTTTTACATTAACACATCGCGCCTTACTAAGGTTATGTAGCACCTTCTCGTCATGCCTGCATATTTAGCCAAATACATATATACTAAATTGTATACAACTTAGCCCAGCAAAAGTATATTTTTGGAAAGTAGTAATTCCGTAGAATTTGATTTTTTGATTTCATACCAGTCCGCAACTAAATAGGTTGCTTGACATAAACTTATAGGAAAATTTAGCAAATTAATAAGGTACGTTCTGTTAGTCAAACAAAACAACGGCGTCAATAGCATGCACAAATTTCGAGTAGTATAATTGTTTAAGATAAAATCTCAAAAACGCTGTTACAATTTTCTAAAATATCGTTTCGTTTTCATTTTATGCAACTTTAAAACGTTTTCATAAAAATCTGAAGCACTATTTTGATTAGCCCTCATGCAAAAGTCGAACATTTTAAGAAAAATTCCTAACAGCGTGTTCCAGAACTATTTATCGGAATTTGAAAGTTCAATGCAAATTCAATACATTTTTGAATTTGGAAAAAAATGGAACTCTTATTAGGTTCTACATAACTTTAAAAGCACAAAATGCAAAACTCAAATTATAAAAAATGCGATAAGTTTCCGGTTTCCTAGCAGAAAACTAACCTGAAATTGTGCAAAGAAATAATGTTAGGTTCGCGACGGCGGTTACATGTATGTGGCGTGTCCCTTTGAAACAACTATCATCCCGTACTTTGTTCTGTGTATGAGCTCATTTTGGGCATTTGCCATGAAGTTGGGGACGTGAAATGGGAAAAAATCCATTGGAATTCACTAAAATTGCCATTTCGGAAAGTCGAAATTATGTCTATAAACTCATTCCTGGAATAAGGCCCATTTACGAATTTCTTGTCATTACACAGAATTTCAAAACCTATCTAAAGTATCGCATGGCCTCATTTTATAAAGGCAAGTAATCTCTTAATACAACCTTGCAGTTGCTTAGTTCCTGTTTATAGGTGACGAATCCCTCCACGTGACATTAAGGCTGCTGACTGCAGCCGAGCTCATCATTCACTCTGACTTTTATGCAAGGCACCCACACGTTATTGCTGCTACTCAGAAAGAAAACTCTATATCTTCGGATTTTCAAACATTATTCACTGTGGTAATGTCTCAGGAGGACGGTCTTGAAGACACTGTAAACGATGATAATGAAGCAGCCATTGTAAGAGAGGCAAAGCATCTGTGTCATGATGGGAATTGGAGTGGTCTCATGGCTGTCATGTATCTGTCGTCTGTATTGAAAATGTCAGTAACAAGTGTATATCCCGACGTAGGAAAAAGTGTTCATTCGCTTCATGGGGAGATCTTACCACGTGTATTAGGAAATGCTTCATGCAACAAATATGCGATTTTCTAGTGGTCTAGAGATGGAAATCTTGACAACCGACCCGGCGCGATTTTTGAACCAAATCATGTCGTAGCAGTTAGAATAAAAAAACACATGCCCTGTACATGAGTGTCAAATGAATAAAAAATGATTTTGCGACGATTTCCAGGAATGTTCAAGAGCAAAGAAGCAGCACGCTTCCAGTCACCAAAGAAAAATAGGTGCCTTCTTTAAGGTAAAATTCCTACCTGTAACCAGTAACTCACTCACGCTCGAAACTCACTTAATATGCGGCGCATCACGCACTAAACCTGGAGGTGCTTCAGCTTGGAATATAAAAAGTAACTCTGAAACGTCAAACACAGAACTATCGGACGTCCTGGAGTCCCACAGTAGCTGTCCTACGCAGTTAGCAAACAGCACTTCTGCAGAAGCCACATTGCACACAGAGCCACTTGTGGTGAACGCTGGGACTCACAAATCTGGTACTACGAATTAAGAACCATCGAGACAGTCACAGGAGCTTTATTGTACCTCTTCAGCACCAAGTAAAAACTCCCACACTCACCAAAACAGTTCTTCTCAGTCGGCTCACACCGTGCAAGAAAAACGTGGTTTACACGACATTCCTGAGCATCCAAACCAACCTTCAAATCACGTCTTTCCAAAACGACCTTTTGTCAAGAAAAATCGTCAATTTCAAAAACAGTGGTTTATCTCATTGCCGTGGCTGCATTATATTGAGGGGGAAGATAAGGTGTTGTGTCAAAAGCTTACCACATGGGTCTGCTGTCTTCAGCAAAACAAGATCTATCATTTGTTGTTACCGGTTATACCAACTGGAAAAAGGCTACTGACAAGACGTCTGGCTTTACGAAGCATGAGAAATCTGAGTGCCATAAAGAAGCAATGGAACGCACACTGATTGTGAAGTTGTCTGTCAAAGATGTTGCGGAACAACTGTCAACAGCCCACGGAGAGCAAAAAGCGAAAAACCGCAGACTGTTCCTGAAAATATTAACAAACATACGTTTTTGGCAAGACAAGGTATACCGTTTAGGGGTGACGGAGATGAACAAGATTCCAATTTTATTCAACTACTCCATCTAAAAGAAACAGAGACAGATATTTTGAAATCATGGTTGTCGCAGAAAACAAATAAATATACGTCTCCAGATATTCAAAATGAAGCGATCAAACTGATGGCTTTAAAAGTTCTCCGAGAAATAGCGTCGTGCATTCGCGGCAGTCCTTATTTTAGTATACTGGCAGACGAAACTACTGTACTGACGTGTCTAATAGCGAACAACTCGTCGTTTGTATCCGATGGGTAGACGAATCATTACAACTCCATGAAGAATTCATCGGATTTCTCCGCTTGGAATTGATGGATGCCCAAACAATTACGTCACTTCTAAAAGACACACTGTTGCGGATGAATTTGTCTTTAAGCAGATGTCGTGGTCAATGCTATGATGGTTGCAGCACAATGACTGGGTCCAAAAATGGAGTCGTTGTCAACATTAAACAGGAAGAACATCGCGCACTGTACACTTATTGTTATGTCCACGCGTTGAATCTTGCCTGCTCAGATAGTATCAAACGATGCAAGCTGATGGCCGATGCTTTAGACACCAAGTACGAAATTACCAAACTGATAAAAAAAATCTCCCAAACGTGACGCACAGTTGAATAAAATATGAGATAAGTTGCTTGACGACAGAGAAGTGGGTAATATTCGGCAACTGTGTCCAACGAGATGGACCGTGAAGGCTGACGCTCTGAATCGTGTGATAGGTAACTATGATTGTTCACAGCAACTCTGGTCCTGGGGAGTCCAAAATTGCAATGATTCAGAAATGAAAGCGCGGATACGTGGAATTCAGTCTCACATGACACAGTTTAGTTTCTTTTACGGTTTAGTACTTTCAGAGCGCCTGTTGGTGCATGCTGACAATCTGAGTACAACTTTACAAAGCGTTCAGATGTCCGCGGCTGAGGCTCAAAAGATTGCCAAAATGACCCTTACAACATTAGAACGGATGAGAAACGACAGAGAATTTAAAAACTTCTGGGATGAAGTCCTAGCTTGTGCAAAGGATCATCACGTCAAAGATCCTGGTCTCCCTAGACGCAATAGAAAACCCGCTAGATATGAAACAGGAAATGCGCCTCCGGAGTTTTCTTAGAGTCCAGAAGATTATTATAGAAGAATTCATTTTGAAGCTCTTGACAATATCATTGCATCAATAGGGGACAGGTTTGATCACGAAGATTACAAAATTTATATGCAGTGTGAGGAGCTGATACTGAAGGCGGCAAAATGGGAAAACTTTGAAAATGAATACCAAGATGTTATCAGTTTTTATGAAGATGATATTGATTCAACACCGCGCAGTCAAGTGGCTACGTTTGGGGCCAATTATGCACAGGATGGTAGTCAAGAGATAACATTGTCTCGTGTTGTGGATCATTTGCAGAAATTATCAGCCGGTCAAAAACACTTGATCGAAAATGTAATTAAACTAGCAAACTTGCTGTTGGTGATGCCTGCAACAAATGCCAGTAGCGAACGAGCATTTAGTGCTCTTAGGCGTGTTAAGTCATATTTACGTTCCACAATGGGACAGGGGAGGTTGAACCATTTAATGTTGCTCCATGTTCACAAAGACATGTGCGATAAGCTAAATTTGGTGGATGTGGCAAACGATTTTGTACGAGGAAGTGAAATGCGAAAGGCACAACTCGGGGTTTTTACCACGTTAGACTTAGCTGCAGCCCGAGTTCCTGTGTGCAGCAGGGCAACGTTCACTGATTTATGTTGAAGAGTAAATAAAAACTTTTATAATTATTTCACACCTTCATTCATACTGCTCAGCAAGAGTAATCGTATGAGTGGCATGTATGTTTCTCCAAAAATTTCCAGTCAATCTTAACAAAAAATTAACTCTATAAGTACAGCACATGTTACACACCTTATTATTAGTAGACATATTTTTTCATATAATTCAAAACGTACATAGTGGTTGCAGTAGTTCATTTTACAGCGTTGATACATACACCCCAGTGCAACGCAGTGGTTTCGAAATTAGAAGTTACGTATAGACCAGGGTCGGTGCCCCCCAATAATTTGTACCTTCCTACGGGCCTGNCCTTGACGGCTCAGAAACTGACGTAGCCACAAGGCAGGTGGTCTAGAAATACCTCGCACAATGATGTTTTCAGAAATTCCGGATCTTGTCGATGAATTGAAGATGTTTCTGTAGAATGTAAGGACTTTAGACGAGCCATATTTTGCATGTACTCGTTCATGGTCTGGACGCTTATTTCAGCTAAGTCTGGAATCGCATAGGGGCACGTATAGGATGCTGGACTCTTATTGGGGAAAATACGGTTATCAATTGTTTTTTTGGCAAATGAAATCGCCAATGGCTGAAAAATCATGAGGTATATCTGTTGATGCACTATTTTAATTTCGGATTGCGCAGGGTAGCGTAATGTTATATGCGTAAATTGGCTCAAGTTTATTTAAAGCGACTTTCCGGTACAGTGCGGGCTTATTCTCAAGAACCGCTACATGTATACTATCGCTTACAACGCTAACGATGTTTCATGGAGCTTAGAGCCAATGTCCTTGTAAGTCTATACTTCATTCCTTTCTCATACTACCGTAGAGTTTACTCGCTGTTTCTCGTATTGTACAAGACTGTTAAGCACATGTTGTGTTGCCGTGTAGCGTATCGTGAACGTATTTCTCGAGGTTTATTATTCCATCATATTTGTTTCAGAGAAACCGGTCTCGCGGGATTGACAGTGTGCATTCAACGTTATCTTAGTTTGTGAATAAACGTTTCATATCCGAATACCCCCTGTGTTCTAAGCCCAGGTCTCCTACATTATCGTTTTTTCCTTTAGGTTATAATGAGCTCTTAAAAGACAGATGATGTTAATGGTACTTCATCAGCTGTTCTTTTGCACATGTGCAGTCGTCCTTTAGTACCCATGTTAGTTAACAAACGTGGATTTGAACCGATTCCTGAAAAGCCAGTTTCACTCACCAAATTGAAGACGGTTACCTACATGTACAGCCGATTAATACATTTGCCTGGGGCCTGACTTTTACGACATGATCAAGCGAAAGTGTGTGTTTAAACAGGGCTGACACAAGAGAAAATTGACACCATAGTGACAACTTCTGTCACCTCTTTTGAGGTAGATTAACTTTCACCCAACCGTCTTGCTCCATGTCGAATGGCGTTTTATATATCCAGTTTTATGTGTGTCAGGCTTCTGCATATCTCTGTCCAGGTATATCGGATGTGTTTTTATATGTCTCGGGTTCTGTGTGTCCGGGTGTCGTATGTCAATGATTGTTCGCCTGTAGAGAATGTCCTAGCTGCATTTACCGATAGCCATCGTAGCTGCACGTTATTCAGAGCTACACAAAGGCTTCATTTAAATGCATACGGGCCAGACAACTTCTCGAGGGGGACAACGGTAACTTTCACACCGGGTTGTGTGTTCCTGGTCAGTGCTCGACCTCCCAAGAAAATCGACATCACATCACCGTTTGCAACCTAGTCCAAGTCTCGCTAACTAAAGACGCAAGTTGAAGATCCATCGAAAATTCCCGCGGCTTAATTTGATCTGACAACGATCACGATCCGATGAGGATGCATGGAAAAAAAAGTTATTTATTATTTTACCTTTCATCAGGTATGAAAGGGGAACTCAAGATGGTCATATATCTCCAAGTATGACAATTCCTTATGAAACCTGCAAATACTGCTTCTGGTTTGAATGTTATGAATAATTTTGTCTAAACATGGTTGTTTTTTATAAAACCATCACATGATTCTGACTTTATCAGGACAAAATGTCAAAAGTTAATATTCGGCGCCCTAATGGAACATAAGACGCGATCCTGATATTCAGTCAAGTGGTTCCTCAGGTAGGCGTGTATGAAAAATATGCTACTGGGCCAAATTGTGACCTAATTATGCATAACACTCAGTATCAATGAAATCATTTTTCCCTATAGCAGGATTGAAAAGGCACCAACAATTCTCATGTCGACCGAAAATGGGGACTGCTGAGCGCATGGCTTAAATCACAAAAAGACCAGGACATATAGAACCCGGACACCCACAACACACGACACATAGAACCCGGGATACATAGAGACTGGAACGCAAAGAACCTGGGATGCACAGAACCCGGAACGCGATGCTACCCTCCCGGGTCAAATATAGCAGCCAATTTCATAAATGTGATTAAATAGACCGGGATCCCAGCGGTTTTTGGGCATGAAAAGGTAACCAATTTTCTGTGGTACAACAGTGGTCTATGAGTATCTTCATGCTTGGTAATTGCACTCTGACAGGTTCGCTCTGGTGGGTTTGGCCAGGGGAGCCTAGAGAATGGGACTCAAAAATTGAGCTAGATCACGTTTTCTGCTCACCACTTCAAACTGCCTTCGATACCTACTACGTAATTCATGGTATCAACATTGGTCACTGCCAGGCGATTTCAGTGGCCGGTTGTATCAGCCATTCAGTTAAACACATGGCAAAAATTGAGCAAGATCAACCCAATAGGTAACTGCATGAAGCCAGTTGCAAAATATTCACCCTAAGACCAGGTATCACAAATAAACACTGCCAGACAAATCTAGCGGTGGGTTGGTCCCTCCAGACACGCCCAAATACCCGATCTATTCACCAAGTAACCGCTTGAAACCAGTTGCACGATGTTCAGCATCACTGTACATGGCACAACAGTTGGATGCCAGACAATTTTAGTGGTGGGGTGCTCCTGCCAGAGGATTATCAAAAAGGGTTTAAAATTGAGCTAGATCAACCCAAGAGGTAACCGCTTAAAACCAGTTGCAATATATTCACCGTAAGCCCAGGTATCACGAATAAACTTAGGAAGACAAATCTAGTGGTTGGTTACCCAGACACGCCCAAATACCTGAGCTGAACTAGGTAACCGTTTGAAACCAATTGCAAGATGTTCAGCATCACTGCACATGACACAATAGTAAGATGCCAGAAAAATGACCTTTGCAAGCTCCGCCCCCTTGCAAAATGTCGACAAACAAACAATAAGTTTTACCTGGTAACGTGTTGTTTGTCGGGTAAAATGGAGGCTTGGGAACGAAGGTGTGTCAACAATGCTGCGTTCTAATTGGTCGGTCAAGCCGTCACTCACAATCCTGACGATAGGTCAATTTCAGCAGCGATGTGTCCCTGCCCGAGAACTAAAGAAAGGGCTAAAATCTGAGGTAAATCAACCCAAGAGGTAATCGCATGAAACTAGTGGCAAAATATTGTACGTAGGCCCATGTATCATGAATAAACACTGCCAGAAAAATATAGTGGTGAGTTATTCCCGCCAGACACGCCCAAGTACGATTATTTTCCTCTGTGTCTGTTCTTAGCTACAAAATGATTTCAAGATGTCATTTAAAAGCTCTAAATTCAGTCTGAGCATTTCACTCAAATAGGGTCACATTTTCCAGTTTCTCACTTCAACTGGATAAGCTTTTGTTGCCCCAAGACACTCCATTAAGGACCATTTTTAACACACCGCTAGGGCCTATTTGCACGTAGGAATAACCTGAAAATGCTATTACTTACAGTAGAGGGATCACAATGTAAACGTAAAGGTAAAGGTGCCATGCTGATGCCTTGATTAGGCATCGGTTCAGTTGTTAAAATTACACTGTAATAAAATGTAATTATATTACTAGTGCTCATTCACTATATTTACAAGGCCAAAACAACAATACACTAACAATGATGCTCACTTGATTCATACAGTATGCAGCTTGATTTGCCTCCTCCATTAACCTCCTGGCAAAATTCATTAATTTTGCTGCATAAGCCTGATCAACACCACCTTCACCAACAGCATTCTGTATACTTCTAGTTAAACTAGTCAACCTGTAAAATAACAATAATTTATTTGTCAAATTTTACTATTGCACGTCCAGGCACTTTGCAAGACACCGCGAATATTACTGTCTCAACACCAATGTTCGTGTAATAGATGGCTGGGCCAAATCCATTAATCATAGCAAAGTTTTAAACATGTGAGCATCGACTATAGTACATGGACCGCCAACTCCGTATACTTTCAATGGACGAAATCTGTGGTCTTACGCATAGGCCCTTACGTCATTATTCACTGGCGATACCTAGCTAACTTTTCTGGTGCAATATCCGGCAAGTACGTCGTCTGCTAATCATGGTCGGCTTCTGTGTGGCCGGTTGTTCGGCCACACAGGCGAAATGCAACGGAGTTAGCTTTCATACCACCCCAAGGCTCCCTAATCGGCTGTGGGAAGAAAAGCTTATTTCTTGTGTTAACGTGAATGGCAGTTGTTTCAGCAATAAGACTTTATACATTTCTTCTGAAAGGCACTTTGAAGATGAACGTTATTAAGAGGCTCTGGTAGGCCTACTGCTTAATCCTGTCTTCACAAATCCATTTTTGTTTTCTCCGTTTTGATGAAAACTATCTGATAAACTTTTTGACAAAAATTGTCCGCTAAATTTCTTCCAAAGGTAGTGACTCATGAACTCCTGTACTTACGAGGAACTTCAGTCATAGTCTAGTGAGCGAATTAACCAAATTATTCTTCGCTTGCCCTGATCAGACGCTTGGTCTCAGCAGAATGCTCACAGTTGGCCAGGATTTGGATCAGCGATTTCAACAAATTCACATTCGTGTACAAATAAATACAGCAGTAGTAAAACCGTTAACATAAATAAAGGTTACATTAATACTTCAGAAATAACCACTTGGACCAGTTAAAAAATCTATCTCGCAATTCAACAGCAAGTTACACGCTCATTTCATGTCGAATATATGCCGCACAATATCTCTCGACTGCAGTCTATAAATATGCAACCAACGTCTTTGAAAACTTGGAACAGGAAATTTCACCAGAGGGGTGTGAAGGTTGTTTTTATTCTTCAATGTTAAATTTTTGTAAGCGGACAAATGGTTTTTAAATTTCCGCCTTAAGTCCTAACATTTCCAAACTTAAGCGTTTCAAACGAACGTTTATGACGAAAACAAAATTATTCAACCAGTTTTGTAAAGTCCTACATGTATGTCACCTGTAGGATACATAATGAACCGATCCCACTTCTAATGTAACAAAAGGGTCCAGTGCATAAAGGGTACTAAGTATTGCCTTTCTGAAATATTACCGTATTTGCCCTCATAAGTGGCCAGGGCGCTTAGAAAAATACGCTTCAGGAAGAGGGGGCGCATATCATAGCCCAAATGTGTTGAAACCCGGGCCCGGTCTCCAATCTCCGTACTCAGACTCGAATCATGCTCAAACTCACACTTCATACTCAACTCGAGTACAGACTCAGCTTTGGTGTATTCAATGTCATACTCGAAAAATCCGTAATCGAAATTTCGAGCACGTACTCAGTTCTCGAGTGTACTCGAACTGAAGTGTATCTCATCTATATTTCGAGTACGATTTGAGTAAAAATTCGGAGTCTGCTCAAATTTCAAGTTTGGTATGGCAGTGTGTTCGAAATCGTACTCGAAAATAAATACGAGCCAGAGAACAAAATATCGAAAGGGAACCAAGAAAAACAGCAAATCTAAAAAATAAGTCCTCTTACTGAATCTCAGCACTTCAATTTCAGTTCAGAGACAATAGTTTTCATCTTAAATCTTATTCCTCACCTTAATAACCCGCCGTATCACTGTATGTTATGGCCACCATTCTACCTCTACAATTCCTGGCAACAGGCGCATTGTAATTCCTTGTCGGCGAGTCATAACAAGCGTCGAAAGCAGTTGTGGCAAAAGTCGTGTGAGAAGTTTGTGCTGCCCTTATTTCGGTATGTGTGCCTACGTTTTGTAGGGTTTCCAAAAGACGAGGAGGGAAGGGAAGTTAAAAACAGTTCACTTCCCTGTCAGGTACATTTCTCATTATAACTTAGTCATCTATAATTCCTCAATCCCCAAATGGAATTCCAGATTTTGTTTGCCGATTTCTAAGTAAACGTCTCGTCCCGTTCACTGCCACTGGTGAATTCTGAATGCCTGCACAAGTATTGTTTTTTTAACTGACGTGCCAAATGTCAACTCACTTGATACATCCCAGTTAAATACAAATATACAGTATCAAAGTTTGACATCAGCGTATGCATACACAGCAATGGGTTTATGTCAAGACTAAATTAGCAACAGAGATATAATGCGATAAGCTGTTACATATTTCTTAAGGCATTTTCGGGACTGGGTGCGGAGCTCAAGAAGTAGAGCTTAATAATTGCCAAATGTATGAAAGAAATGGCATAAGAATAAATATTGAAACTAAAAAATGAATAACAGTTACAGAACACTCAGAATTCCACGTTAGAGACATACTCTTGTAGTTGTAGCGACAGCAGACGATAATGTAGGCCTAGTTCTTGGGGTGGTCTATTCCAATAGGGAGCGATGAATCAGCGCGACGTGATTTTGAATTTCACATCATGAAGAGTTCCATAGCAACTCGAGTATGAGTGTCAGATTTGAGTACGTTTGAAGTCTACTCGAAATGCGACATTAGATACGCTTTTTTGAGTACGACTCCAGTGAGCATGATTTTGAGTATGAAATCTCGAGTATGAGTATGAATCTGAGTACGGAGATTGGAGACCGGGCACCGAAACAGATGAAATCGTAAGCTAGAATTCATCAAATTTACGCTCTGTGACGCAGCTGTAACCTATGACATAGTTTCTACAAAATTGCAGTGCATTGCTATCAAACTTTGTTGTTAACTTACGAGCATTTTTCAGAAAATCCCATTGCCAAAAATTGAATCGGGTTTCGAGTTCCTCAGCTTGGTTTAACTATATATTTATAAACCATAAAAACGGTTCCGAGTGATCAGTGCAATGGCCCCACGTGCGCTGCCTGCGCACATCTGTTAAAACGTGTATCGTGCAACTTCTGATTTAAACAAAGGTCTCGTTTTTTAATTTTGACCCGGTATAAGTAACGCCACAGACCTGGAAATCCAGCGAAACGCTTCTACCTTACAAATCTGACAATCCCTAGTCTCAGAAATTTGAGCATCGGGCACAAAATGCTAATGATGAAAGTCCGGTGATGATAGTCACCCACTTTGTTTATTTACTTCACCTACACAATTTGAAATAGTTGGTAAAATGAAGCCCATTCGAGTAAGCACCAAGTGGGTACCAATGCCAACCCAATATACCATAGAACCCAACAAGGTCAAGTTGCAGTCATATCAGGTTGGGAATAAATAAGGAAATTTACTGTATTAACAGATTCGCCAAATAAGAATAAGTAATAACTTAAGTTTTCATGAAAACTTAAGTTTTTTGTACTAGCAAAACTTAAGTTTTTCTGATACCTTAAGTTTCTCACAAAACTTAAGTTTTTGTAATTTTAAAAACTTAAGTTTTCCTGACTTCTTAAGTTTTTCAGAAAACTGCATTTTTTCATTTGTGGAAAACTTGAATTTTCTTAAAACTTTAAGGTTTCTATTTGATGAAAATTTCCTTTTTCAAAGTTTTTAAAATTTGAATATTGTGAGATATCTAATTTTTGGTTCGAAATTTTTCCCATTATTTTACAACAAAAAATTATTGTTTGTTCTTGCAAAACCCAATGTTGCCCGATTGTTTCCTTAACATTTATATAGATACAAACCATAAAACGACGAAGTTAACCTGGTCAGTACAGAATTAGTGCAGTTATGTAATCATTACTTTGTGAATTTGTGAATTTAAATGTGGACGAACATCCGGTGACCAACAACAGTAAGAATGCACCCAATGTTAATACCCTAAGACACTGACCTGGTCAGTACAATTTAATCAATGGAACTCATGCAATTCTTAAAAAAACGTAGTTATTGTGCAAGTTTCCTTTGTGTTGAGTTGTATTCGTAAGGCAGTTTCCACCGGAAGTCAACAGTTTGAATTTCATAACCGACAGTCAACATCGAAGAAAAAGTCGTGTGTTGGCTAGCCCGCGACAACGATATTACTACGAGCAGAGCCAACAAGAAGACATTTCAGAAGTTTTGGAAGTCAGGTTAGTGCCAGAGAGCGGTCTAAAATCGATTGGCCACAATCTGTGCTGTGATTTCTAACGAACGTGATAAGTTCAGTTGTTATTGGGTATATTGGCATTGGTTGTGTGTGCTTATGTCTACGTTCGTAGTAATTCTTGGAAGCTCCTGATGTTGAAATCTCATATCACTACAGGTCAATAATTTGCAAAGATCACTTGTCTCATCCACGCACCAATCCTAAAATATGGGGGTGCTCAAATTTTTGGGCATGTTGACCTTTTACTAAAAAAGCGTGGTATGTTCAGAGCTGTGCATAGAGAATTCCTGAATTACAGCTTTTTAGTGGACTCGTGTCTCGTTTTCTCATTTTTTTGTTTCTTTGAGAGTGACCTTTTCATTCCCACTTTGGCAAGTGGGGGGTGCTCGTTCCAGCCTCCCCTGGGTGCGCGCATGTGCCTGGCTCTCAAAATTAAGAATAACCAATGTAACTATTGTATTGCCTACTTTGACTGATTTGCTCAGGTTTGTCGGGAGGATCTAGGTTATTGAATACGAAAGGACATCCCGATCCCACTACTATCTGGAATACCCCCCGGCATAGGTCACAAGTACCCAAGTGAACTCTCACCAGTCAATATGTTAACTATTGTTAAGCACAGTGAAACTTGCATAATTCCTATCTAATTGCACCAAATAATTCAATGCAAATGAGGAAAATCTGTGTGATTTGACTTTGGGATTGAGTATGTGGTTTCGAATTTTTACCGGGTTGTGGAATACTGGAATGTCGCAAAAGTGTGCATATTCAGACTTAAAATTTTCACATTCAATGTGAGTTCGACTGGTTTTATTGAAATCAAATATTTCAGTGTCATGGTGAAAGTGATAGTTAATCTGGGTACAACTTTACCTAGGGGTTGAGTTGAGTTGAATATGTTCTGACTAGAATGATCTCCGCATGTCTCTAGGAGCATATTCTTTTCCCTCTAGAAATTTGCTTGGAACCTCAAGTTAACATCTTTGCAAATGTCAGCCAGTAAAGTGATTGGTAGGAGTACAGGATTTAGTATTTTTATGTTTACTGTAGTAAATGAGATAATACTTTTATTTTTACTGTAAACTATTATGGTTACGTAAGACTTCTTGTGAAGACCATGCCAGTACCTTCAATGGTGGATTCAGAGAACAGCTAAGGGGCCATGGCCCCGACCCCTAAAATGCTACAAGATCAATTGGTAGTTGGGGGTGCAGGGGGTGAATGTCCGATGGGCAAAACCCTACTCTGCCCTAACCCCCCAACTCAAAACCCTGGGCCCCCCACCGCCCCTGATCTTTACATGGATAACATTCCTGTAAATGGGTTATGTCTGGATTCTCATGAAACTATCACATACTGTTCTGTTTGCTAATATCTCATTGTTTTCAGGTCTCTATTAACTTGGCGGAGTACTTGGAAGAACTAGACATCCAAACATTTTCATCAAAACAATCACCCAGGGGTGGTATTCGGCTGTTTACATCGACGTGGCAGGTAGAGCTTCATATGTTTCATTGTTGAGTTAAAAATAGTGCTGCTATCAGGGTTTGAATTTGAAAGAATATGAAATATGTCCTTGGTTTAGCCAATGGGCTTATAATTTTCAACAAGCTCACGGATTCTTGTAGCCATTTGGTCAAGTCAATGTAAAGCTTCTTGGTTTTGCTATAAGTTTCATAAAGTATACGCGGAAGTATACATGTGAGATTAAACGTTCAGTTCTAACCCTGGTTGTGCGGGCTAAATGTCCATAAAGCATTAGTAAGAAGTTCTAGGCTGGCTGGAGAGAGTTAGTTAGAATACCACTAGCTCTGCTCATTATGTAGAGTTGTACCTTTTCTTATCAGATTATCGAATTAAACAATGAAAAGTTCATCAAAACAATGAGAATTGTAGTTTATTGCAGTTGCCAACAGTTTCATCTTTTGATAAAAATTTTAATTAATTTGTCATAGAACTTGAACTAAGTTACAGAATACGATACTTGGTTAGCCTGAAGTCCAACTTTTATTAACACATTAAGTTTTGTTATATGCACGGTTTGTTCTAGATTGTGATAGCATGATAGGTGACCATGTGCATGTTTTGACTTCAAGTTGTATAGAATAAAATTGTTTTGAATGTTGCGAATCCAGGATTAAAACTTCATTCAAAGCAGTATGTGGAAAACTGACCCACTGCAGTGCATGCTTAAAGTAAACTTGCTGACTAGTCTTGCACTTGAATCCTAGAGAGCGATTGGTTAAATTTTGAGTTTGAAGACTATTTTCTAGGCTCTGTATATAAGTCAGGAACATTTACAAATCAGTGTTGTATAAACAGCAAGGTAAATATCCAGCAAGTTGAGTTGTCTTATACTGGCAGCTTTTACCCGTCTGTTATTAATTTTTTGTCTTTATTGCAGAGTGTGCCTTCAACAATCGTTGGATAAGGAAGGCTACCCAGACAACGCAACATACGCACTTACGAACTGCAGCTCATGAACCTATGAATTCAGTTATCTGAGCTCAGAAACGCGCATTTGTAGTCACAAAACATGGATTATTTGCCTGTGAAGCTAAGCGAGCAGATCCAGCTAAAGAATATTAAGTGGCTTGTGGTCTACCATAGGGCCCTTTCACACTGACTTAACTCTTGTCTGAGTGGAGCATCGGCGTACACTGCGAAGTTAACTGGACCGTTCATTCTGGCTTCGGTAGTTAATAAACTGCGAAGTAAACAGTAGATGACGCTGTCCTGATCGAAGGTATCGCAAGGTAGCACTGCACGCTAAGATGTGACAACTTCGGAACATTTACATGTGTTAATTGGCATAAAACTTATATTTAAATTGATTAGTGATTATCATATCAAGGTATAAGCAACTATTAGCCATCACACTACTATGCAATTGTGAATGATAACAGTGGGCCCTGGCAATAACTTCGATAGGACTGAAGTTGATCGTTTATACTGCGTGGCAGCGTTGACGCTAAGCAATTAAATCTACCTGTTTAGTGAGAAGTTAACTGGCGATGTTTACATCCTTCCAGGACCAAAATTTAAGCGTTCATGCTGACATTAACTCCCAAAAACGTCGATGTAACGAATTGCTGTTAACTCGTAGATTTTAACTAATAAAACATCACTTTATTATATCATGACCTCATGGTCTGAGACAGGAAGTTGATGACAACAGGAAGTAGCTCTGACTAAACTATCATTACGACTAAAGTCCAATAGTCCGAATAAAACGTGTAATCGAACATCACGTCAGAGTCGACGCGTCGATGTTAGTATGAAAGGCCCTATATGTGTATGAAGTTCAGTAGCTTAAAATTAAAGGAAAAAGAATATTTTTGTGGTCAAAGGTCTAAGTTTTCTAATTTCCATCTCGTATAACCAGGCTGTACTTAGGGTTACTTTTAGTGAAACTTGTTCGCACCATGGAGTGCATTGAATTTACTGTTATTATGATTGTCAACAAAACGAAACTTTGACATTTAAATTGATATTTTTAAGGTTGCAAACAATTATAGGTGATTCTAGGCACTATTTCTAGCATAAGGATTGTACTTCCCAAAATCAGACCTGTGGCCATTGTCCATAAACTGTTACATCTTTTGTTATGCTTTTGTCTCTGCGGATATTCTTGGATTTTGCATAATAAGTGATTTGTTATTCTTGGTGTCATTGCTGTAATTTTAGTCAAAAAAGTCTGCAGTTGAAACGTAGACTTTTGTTGTAGTCCTTCCTGGCTATGTAATCACATTTTCTTTGGTTGTTTCATGATTTGGTAGTGATTTCTCTGTTTTTACATTCCATTTTGCTCCCTCAGTTATTGCATAATTGGTATAGACTGAGAACGATGCAAATAATGAACATATAATTAGCCTCATTTAATTCTCACTGCATTGTATGCATGACACTTGATGAACTGATTTCTGAAATGTTTTTGGTTTTTAAGATTTTGATATTTCACTTATGTTCACTTATTTTAAGGAACTAGTGTATTTTAGGAAGTGCATTTTATTTTAAGCAATTAATCACTGTTAATGAAATGTTAATAGAAGTCTAATTTGTTAAATCTTTATGAGAATAATTAAATTTGTTACTGTAATCCACTCTTGTTTTAGTGAAAGCCAAAATTTTTGAATGTCTGTCCTATTCAAACTTATTTTTTTAGAAAACTTCAGTTTTAAAAAGTTAGTTCCTTGAAAACTTATGTTCGGAAAATTTAGTTTTTAAAAACTTAAGTTTTGATGACTTATGTTTGTTACTAAAAACTTCTTCCAAAACTTAAGGTTTTCAAAAACTTAAGTTTCTGAAACTTAAGTTTTCCAAAATCTTAAGTATTTTGGAACCAATTTTTGGAACGAACTTAAGTTTTCAAAACTTAAGTTTTTGAAAACTTAAGTTATGAAAACTTAAGTTCGTTCCAAAAAACTTGTTCCAACATACTCAAGTTTTCGCCAAAAAACTTAACTTTTCGGGAATGAAAACTTAAGTTTTTCAAACCAAAAACTTAAGTTTTTCGATGAAAATTTAAGTTCAGTTTTGTAAGGGACGCTGACTGCCTTTCGTCGGGGCCCTCTATATTAGTATACAAGGCACCGCTCTCCGACCGCCTTCCGGCGAGGCTGCCTTTATTATTATAGGTGACCTCTCCAAAAGGCCCCGCTCCTTTACCCCTTTCGACGAGGCCCTTATATTAATATAGGCGGCCTCGCTTTTGAGTCCTGAAATTCAATTTTTGCTGATGTCATTTTAATAAGAATAATTCATGTTTAATAATAAGCTGTTGCACGTGATTTTAATTTTTTCACATTTGGTATCTGCTGTATAGTTTTTACAAGATACTCCATATAACGTTGAAAAATAGTTATGGATTTATTTTACGAACTGTATTTACTGATGAAATTACAGTTTTGTCAGTTCCTCAGGCTCTCCGCCAAAAGGTTGAATCTGCCATTTACTGAAAAGCAGACGAGACGATTACACTCTGCCGGGAAGGACATTTGTAACGTTGGTAGGTTTTTTGTTTGATTTGATGACGTTGTTTTTCTGTTTTGGCTTTCAACACAATTGAAAAACACGAAAAACACAGCCGAGCTCACGCCCAACTCTTTGCTCCTGCAAGTATGAGCTTGGTCAATGTTGTGTAGCTTGGGTCGAGGAGTCAGTAGGTCATGGCTCGAAGGGTCGTGCGTGGGTCGTGGGTCGAGGGGATCGGGTGTGGTGGATTGAGGTAGTCGTTGAGTGTGGGGGTCGAGGGGATTTTAGAACAATCCATAAATAACTTCAAGCATCTATCCAAATTTTCAGATCAAGGTTGTCTGATAGAAGAATTATGTGCAAACATGATTAATCAATTAGCTTTGAAATGTCCTCAGGATAACACGTCACGATGGTTTCAGTTGAGGGCGTAGGTCGTTCCATAACGATTTCCTCATGAAAGTAAAAATTAGTGATCCTAGTACATGCTGTACATGTAACATACATGTGACTGTAAACAAGAGACATTGGAACACGTTTATACGACTGAAATTAAAAACAGAGACAGTGTCTTTGAACATACGTTACACTATTCAATAACAAAAACAGACGGTCTTGGTCGAAAAGCAGGACTTCAGGATAAAAGTAGAGCATTTGGGTCTAAGTCAAAACACGAGTGTGAAATGTTTGCTGCTGCACGCAAAGACTTACCCACAAGGTTTTTCTCCAACAGGAGATCAAACAACCAAAAATCCGTGACAGGGTTGTTTATTGCTTTTTAAATTGGAATTGGAAATTGCCGGTGCCGCAAAAACCCACAAAATTCGCCGTTTTTGGTCAAGCGGTAAACTAAGGCTATTTCCCTTGGTAAATTTCGATTAGTATATGATAATATGTCAATTTGACCATGTGTTACTGTTGACAGAAGAATTAAATGACTGAGGCAGCCTGCCCAGACTGGCCAATTGGCAAATACAGTGTGCGCTGTCAGCAACAAAATGTGGTCGTAAAAATCAGGACACGCAGTTTATTGGAACTTATGAGCAATGTTATTCACCAGTGACATCTTTACATAACTTTGATGCAGAACCAAATTATTAACTATACAGGTAGATGTAATTGCGTTTCATTTTTTGTAGACACGGATAATTTTCGTGAATTCAACTTATGTTCAATATCAGGCAAGCATTTTTTCAGATCTAATTCTTAGCCGCAAGCGATTTATAACAAAACTGTATCTTCCTAAATCACAGAGGGTTTTGCATGTTAGAAAAAATGAAACATAATGGGCATATGCTCAGAGATTTGCGTTGGGGGTAGTTATCTTGTTTATCAATACTTGGGTCTACTTCTATTCAAAGTATGAATAGTCACAACACAAAAGACTTCCCCCAAGCTATTGTGAGTGTGTTTACAATATACACTACCAGGTAACAATAATTCAGTTTTAGTGAGGTTTGCACTCTCAACCAGAATGGATTTTTTTCGGTGACTTGTTATGCTGGGGAGCTGTAGTTGTGAAAGACCTTTTCCACAAGTGGGAGAATTTAGCCAAATATGAACAGAAATATAGAATCTAACTGGGTAAATGCATACATTTTCTGAAAGTAGAAAACCTGCAGAATATGAGTTTGAGTTTTATATCAAATCTCTCATTAACTGAGGCCATGTTTCAGGCAGAACTAATAGAAAAAAAAAATTAGCAATTCAAGATGAAATATTAAAAAACGCCCATAACATTTTGTTTTCGTTTGTGCGACTTTTTCACAATGATACCCGAACCACGTGCAAAAGTTGGTCATTAAAAATACAAATAGCGTTTTGAAAAACAATTGCACTGAGTTAATTAGTATGGTTGTTACTCTAACAGTTCTTACACTGATGTACCAAAACCATTTTCCCATGAGAGCTCCGTGTCCCAATTACCAGAGACAAAACTGGCTGTACGAACTATAGGAGATGAAAGTCAAGTGTTGAAGAATTAGAAATAAAGATCGAAAACAATGATTCCAATACAAGGACGGCCTCCAAGTAGGTCAGGGCAATATGAATTATATTAAAACAAGTACCAAATTATTGTGACAAATTATTCTCTAGTGTTATGGATTTACTTCAAAATATAATACTTGAAAGCTCTGTCACTTTATTAGCTCCCCATGGTCACAAACTTTAACAACCACGCCAGCTTGTACCTCCGGCACATACATGTACCTTCGCTAGTTCAGGAATGGATGCCTGTCTGCCGCTTTGAGTTTCCGAGTGTAATACACTAGATAAAACACGTATTCGAAAAAATTCAGGCCTGAGAAATGTGACAGTGGTTTTGGCAACACCTCCAAATTCGGCTTAAGTGGGAAGCTTGTGGATTTTTAAGAATTTCCATGCGTCACGGAAAGGTGTCAAATTCTCCCTATTTTGATGAAATTTTCCCGACTTACTAGCTCTAGTTCTCTCTGTATCCGTGCTAGGTTATTGAGTATGAGTGGCAACCGAAGGAATATTGTGCCTCACTGGGTGAGTCTGCTGCCTCTCGGTTTCGGAATTAAAATGTTGGCAATACGTTACTGGATGTTTGTGTACAATCTTGAAGTAATAAAAATACTTGTCACATTTTATTTGTCGCTTATTGTCAGTCAAACAGGCGTTATCAGTTTTCACCAATGTCGCTCGCGGTTCATTAGACTATAGATATGTTTGATAACTGTACGCACAAGCATGAAGATACTCAGGGTGGATCAGAATTCACTGAAAAAGAATATTTTGGTCCCTGGCCCTTAGAAGAGATGAATGAAAATCGCTAACTGCTGGATACGGGCATGGAATATCGGGCCTAGAGAATATCGAGTCACGGAAACATCAGAATAGCACACCGCGGTTCTGGGGACCACCGGCAGCTTAAACGTGCAGAGTCGTGCCAGTATACTATTTTCGTTAGGACGGCCACTGCTTTCTTTTGATGTGCGGCTTTGGAGTGGTGCGCGCGTAAGTTCCCACACTTGAATCGCAGGAGTGCATGTTACATTGGCACCAACATATGTGAGTGACGGGAGACTCATACTTACGCGCGTGCTCAGTTTCAGAAAGAAGGGCTTACAGGCGAAGGCAACCTTTTTTCATGTCATTTTTAGCAAAATAGAGGTTCGTTGATTATCCCAGACGTAATTTTCACTTATTTACTGCTTTTCGTAATTTAATTAATTACTCGTCGTCTATTCCGGAAGTGACGTTTTGGGAGGCAAGAGTTTCGCGCCAATTTCTTTTCATATAGTCTGACTGTGAGAGCAGTCGAGTCAGTCATTGTTCTACCTTTTGCTTACGAGTCAGTCAATATACCACGCTGTTGCTTCATACTAGGGTGTACTCATTATCGTTTCAAGTACAGAGGAAGATCTGCCCAACTTGCCCGAGTGTCCCGCGACATACTCCCACTGGAGGTTGATCTGAGCACCCAAACTGCTTAGATCCCGCCGCGTGACTCCCTCTCCACACACCTAGCACCTTCTAAATAGCTCCAATGCGTGGCCACATTAAACTTATCAAACTTAGGCTCACCGATCTGTTCACTGGATGATGAACTGTGCTCTTCACTGGGTGTCGAACTGAGCCTGTATTCACTGCTACTACTACTACTCAACATCGCTGCAGGGCTGCATACAGGCTCTGGGTTAGAGACTACAGCACAGGGCGAACCACAGCTATTTTTCGGAATTGTACGCAACGGTGTACGTTCGGAGGCAGGGGTGACATTAGATGAAGTGCCTCCAGTCACTGTATATAGTGGCCACAGCTCGCGAGGCTTCTCGCTTCAAAAAAGCACATCTCGGGGTTAGCGACGGGACACTGCCGGCAATCAACAGACGGTGTGGTAACCTTCTTCAGGCGTTGCTTCGCAGGGACCTTCATCAATTCAGCGTGCATACATGTATCTCTGTCGTAATCTGACGGCAGAAAATGCTTGCCAAACACTCGGCAACCCTTCACTGCTTTGAACGTTGCGTGGACGGGTAGCGCTGCGTTCTTCACATGAACGAGCTAACCAAATACGGCGAAGTGTGTCATCCTTCGGAAAGCGACGCAAGGTACCCAAAGCACGTGTGAGACGAGTATATCCCGGCACGCAGCAACAGCGTGGCATGTTGACAGACTTGTAAACAAAAGCAAACGACGACCGAACTTATCACAACCGAGGTAGAACAATGACTGACGCAACAGTCCTCACAGTCTGACTACAATGAAACGAAATTGGCCCGAAACTCTTGCCTCCAAAACGTCACTTCCGGAGTAGAGGACGAGAAATTAATCAAATTACGAAAAACTGTAATTAAGTGAAAAATGTGTCTGGGATAATCAACGAACCTTATTTTTGCTAAGAGAGACATGAAAAAAGATGCATTCGCCTTTAAGAATTTTTCTGCTGTCTTACCATAAATAACAAGACGCATTTCCAAGTCGCGATCGTATTCCTGGACATTTCACGTAAACAGCGGGACCGACCTGAGAGCCGCAGTGCGATATTGTCGGGGATGTTGTAATAGAATAATCAGGGCATCTTACATGAAAAATAAATGTATTTTTCCATTAAAAAGTTGGTAAGTTGATCCTTATAGAATGAAACGTCGCCGTGGAATTTTGCCACCTTTCTATGCGTGGTTCGTAATTTTCTTCGGCGTATCCAAAAACTTGCAAAAGTAGCCGAAAACACTAGTCAACAAAACGCTTCAAACATCGTTTCTGAATTGTACCGCGACATGTTTACAACTCATTGAAGAGGGCCCTTCTCTGTTAGCGTTCATTTTGATTTGGCAACAACTAAACAAGGGCCGGATTCGCTCGATATGGGCTCGCTTACGTGGGAAATTCCAGGTCGCGTGTTACGATACAAGATGACCAAAGTCTCGTATTTGCAATCAGGTCACAAATCTGACCTGCATCTCGTTATAGTAGAAATAATCTTTACTTAAAAGTCGGTGAGGTTCAAAAATGAAACTAAAGCACAATTGCTATTATCTGACAATATTTGAAATCTACAAACGCAAACTTCAGTACCGAAAATATGCAGAACTTAAACATAAATTTTATTGCAAGAGTACATATACATGTTACGGGGTGTGTAGCAGTTCTCACGAGAGCAGTTTACAGAGAGAAAATTATCAGAAATTGTGGCGATTTCATTTAAAGGTAGTACATTGTCTTATTTCCATCGGCAATGAGCTCCATGCCAAAGTACTTTTATGCAAGATTGAGTTACACCCGTTAGTCATGATTTTAAATCGTTTTACAGACAGTTTTCACCTCTGATACCATACATGTTTCTAGACTCTCTGTACGAACCATTCTTTCCTCGGACTCCCAATCTACGAGTTAACTAGACTCACACCCAGTCAAAGTCATTAGTATGTTTTACGCAAAATATTAAGCAAATACTTGTACTTGAGTAATGCCGTTCCAGTATCTTTTGATTGACGACTGAGTCTGCTCACCTTCGATTCTTGGTTGAAACCTGGTCTCCGAAGCAGGTGAAATCGTAAGCTACAATTCATCAAACTTACGCACTGTGACACATCTGTAACCAATGATAGAGTTTCTAAAAAATTGCAGTGCATTGCTATCAAAATTAGTTGTTAATAAATTACGAACGTTTTTTAGAAAATCCCTGTGCGAAATCCCGCCGACTGAAGCGTTGCTGCCTCGAGATCGCCGATAGGTTAACTTGAATTCATGAGCAAAAATATAGTTTCGACTCAGCTAATTACATGAAGTCCTCCTTAAGTAAATAGCGTCCCTAACTTTTTAAAGTTCTGGTGGAGTCGTGATTTACTCCATATTAAATCCGGCAAGTCTGCTCTAGATTGTACTCCGCGAATCGAGAAAATTTTCTGGACGAACACACATGTTGCTGTCACGTGATGTTTGTTTGAAGTTCGTCTTTGTGAGTGAACGAGCGCGTGCGTGTCATCAGAGTTCATTTGCCGGAGTGAACACGTTGTAACGATCGGGAGATTCGGGGGTGTAACGGTTCTGAAGTTTTCACTATCAGTGCTTCATTTTGACTTTAAAAACACCAATTACGATTAATTTAACAATTCCTCGTAAAAATAACGCAATGACTTTTACGGTATTAAAAACTTTCGGAAATAACAGCCAGTATTCATTTCTTGCCGGTGCTACTGTATGCTACCCGTATCATGAATAGATTCGCGCACTTCTGCTCTGTTGCAATCCAACTAGAGCGCTGCATGGTCACGTGTCGTCTGCGCACTACAGTCGGTTGTCAATGGGCAAGAAAGTAATTCTCATTCAATTATATAAAATACGAAATACATGTAGGTAACCGTTTCTTGGCCTTGTTACACAAAAATTAACAGATGAAGTTTTAGGTATCTTCAGAATAAAATTTTCAGTTTTCTTGAGCTTTAACCGACCATTTTTGTCAACTGAATGGGACCGCATCAAATGCGCATTAATTTTCGGCTTCTCGTGTGTGCAATATTTTTATGGATCGGTAAGTTGTGCATCAAATTTCACCGTCCGAACGCGAAGAGAGATGTTTTAGATCGACAATATTAATGGTATGCATGAAATTAAGAATAAATGGTTAAATTTGTGAGTATAAAAATCTCGTTTTCTTCAAGCACCGGTTTATCAATCAGCAATCAGGTAATCCCCAGCTGGTGTGGATGGATGACTCACAATAGCTCTACTGAAACTATTGTGAGGAAGCTCTATTCATGAGCGACCGGCAGTAACAAGGGGTAAGTCGTGGGCGTTTTCTGACCACGCTGACCAGTATGTCTACCGGTTTGACTTAGCTGTAAGTTGTTGTACGTGTAGAACACGCTTTAGATTGTTCTGCTTCGATTTGTAAAAATCAATGATTTCCAACATGCTACAGTTTTTATCAGTTACGATCATGATAAAATTGTGAACGGAATTGTATGCATAATTGCACCTACTGATTGGCTCACGTTAATTATGGAGGCGAGGCTATGAAATTTGACTACGTATAAAACAACCTAAGCTAACTGCACTTGTTAATAAAGATGCACCAGCTGTGTTGGGTATTGTGCTTAAGCATTGGAGCATTTTTGTTATTACGCAAATTTGCTGGAAGCAATGAAATCTTTGCAGGCTACGGGATGCCGGAAAATTCAGCGCCCAAACATATGTATTGGGAAGTCATCGTTCCAGCCTCCCACAAAGCAGTCATAAAATTGATAGACTTCAAGACTAACACTGCGTGCAGTTCAGGTTACCTGCTGATTTGGAATACGAATCAAACAACCAAGATTTGTTCAGAGAAACAGGTGAACATGGAAGTAACTGCCACAGCAAACACATCAGTAATGCTATATCGTCGATGGTCAGGGATTCGAATTCGTTTTCTGGTGGCGTATGTTCTATCACGGATAAACCCATTAATTACACCCGATGTTTGTATTCACGAACTTTTACCGTCAGGAGGACGCATAGAAATCCGGAAAGTGATACCCTCACTGAATATACGATATCCACTAAACTGCCGATGGAACGTTTCTTTTCATGATGACCGGAAAGTTAATTTAAGCATAGAGACACTGGATACAGCAGTTTTCGATACAAAGTGTTCACGGAGCAGACTTGAAATTCACCATTCGTCTGAGCATGTAGAAAAATTTTGTGGGCGAAAATCACCTTGGAACGTTTACAGTCTTGGACACTTTCTAGTGATAAAAGTTGTTGTACTCGACTTCAATTTCGTTTTTGTTGCGAAATACAGCTCCATAGATCGCAACGTGTATCGGTCTGGTGTTGGTACATATAAAATCCTGAGCGATTCCGCAACTAACAAAACGGTGACAATAATATACAAAAACCCAGTTTACTCATTTGTTTTTTGCGTCACTACCTTGCCGTATATTTACGTGTGGTATGTGAAAGTGCCAATAGGTTTTAGTATGACTATACGTGTAAAGGTGGCATGTCCGATCGTCATGGGTTCCGGGGAACTACAATCGTACGAAGGTCCAAAACAGATGCCACAAATGCTGGTTTCGTCTATCGACTTGCTAAATGCGTACAGGTCCAGTATTTTGGCAAATCACACTTCTTTCCACGGCGTAATCCAGCTCTCTACAATCAACATACTTGCAAATAATTCCCTCGTAGTCGTATCTTTTAACACGAGCATGAATGACGACCACCCTTCGTGCGAGCTGGTGAGTTCTACCCGAACTAGGCTACAGAAAATCACGCCTGAGCCATACAAGTTTCGGATCTCGACATTCAACAGGCAAACAAAGAAGATGCAGTGCTTCTGGTATTTCCAAGCAACTAGAGCAACGTATACCTTAAGGTTAACCTTGACGTACATGGATGTCCTTTATTGGGAAAATTGTGGCTATGAGGGCTTAGTCATATATGATGGACCGGGTATTTCGTCCTCAATGATTGGACCTTTTTGTGGGTCATATTCCAAAGACGAGCGTAGAGGTAATATGGTTTCGACGTTCGTTAGTACTTCACAATACCTTACTATTGGGTTTTACACACTTTTATCTGGGTACCGATATAGGAAGGCAGATGTTACAATTGAGGAATTTGAATGCAAAGGATACTTGCTGCACCAAAACACCAACATCATCAGAATTTCACCGAATGCGTGTGTTCAATTTTACAAAGAGCCTTATTTCGGGTACAGTGGAACACGGGACTCTATGTTGGAAGTACAAGTCTACAACCACAGTTTGCGACTTCAGCATGTAAGAATCCAGGGATCTTCTTGTCAACCAGAATGTTTTGACTTCCTAATACTAAGCGGATTGAAGCCAACACCTCTATGTAAAAGTTACGGACAACTTGTCAACGGAAAAGAAATCAATAATAAAAATGGACATCCGTTAGTAAGAATTGTTACTTCTTGCCCGTCGTTTCCTTTAACCATTCGATTGATATTTGATATTGTTTCATCGTCATACTTCGACTCTGTCCTTAGTTGCTTAGTATATCGGCCTTATCGCCAACTCACAAGCAAAGTTAGGATGATTTCGGCATGTGGACAATTACGCAAACCACCATCAGCAACAGTTGTTCAGTGGTACATCGGTTACTACTGGCTACAGAGTTATTTTTTCAATAACACAACAGGCTGTGCAACTGAGTTACTGAACCCATCGCATTACGAGCTTACAGTTTACTCGTATTGTGAATCCCATGTTCACGAACACCTAGAAATTGCCGAAGGGATAAGCAGAAACGGGTGCAGTGACAGTCGTATTTTGGTCCTTTCGCCTCTCACGGAGCAATACAAAACTTTCTGTAGTCCTTCCAATCATCCCACCAGCGCCTTCATTATGCACACGGTAGCTGCAGATTCGCTAAGGATAACCTACACCAGGGCGTCTATTTTAAACGATAACCAAAAAATCATCATAGATTATAAATTGGTGGAAAAAGAAGAAGTTCCAGCAACTGAAGGTAAATCCAGCTTGTGTTTGATTCCTGGTTCTGAATTTTTCCGGAATAAATGCTATCGCATTATAGTTAACAGTAATTCAACTTGGAATTCTGCACGGAAATCATGCATAGAAGATGGCGGTGACCTAGTTTCGATATCGGACAAGTCTAAACATGAGTTTATAATGACACTGCTAAGAACCATATGGAAACGTCCCATTTATTCACAGGCTATTTACACAGGAATTTTTATTGGTCTTCAAAAAACGAACAGTCAAAAACTGATTTGGGTAGATGGTGATCCGGTTATATTTTCAAGGTGGTACGTCCCTGGGAGTGCTGCAACCCCTTACTCGTGGAAAACTTATCGAAATTGGGTTAATGACATGCTGCGTGTTTTTTCAAAAAATCTTCGGCAACCTGTAAATGACGGTACCAGCAACTGTGCTATTATGGTTGTCCAGAATCCTTATGTAGGGGATAGTTGGTTCTTACTTCCGTGTAGCTATCCCCTTGAGCATGCATCTTTCATATGCGAATCAAAAGCTTCATACGTTTCTGAACAGGAAATTGTAAATCTAACAGCTATGTATGATGTCCTTATGTCCTGCCCTATGTATTGGACTTACCATCAAGGTGTTTGCTATCGTCTTGAAACAAGTTTAACATACACCAATGTACCCGATTCGCATCAGCGTGTCGATGAGATTTGTAAAACTGTCGGCGGCACCCTCTATACATCAGGAATTTTCATTGCAAGGCTTCTAATCGACATTTGGCGATTCTTACCTGACTATGGATCTGTGTGGCTGGCAAAAACATCGGACGGTTTATGTAGACTATTAGAAGGCAGCACTACCGTCCTTTGGAATAAAGATCGTTCACTTTTTTGGGAAATAGTCAGTGTTAAATGCGATGAAATTCCGGGTGGAATGCCTTTGAATGCACTTTGTGAAATGAAGGCAGAAGTCTCAAAAAATGCTGTGTGCGGAAAAACGCAGTGGTCATGTGAAGACGGATCCTGCCTCTCTCTAAAACGTGTTTGTGACGGAAGAGTTGATTGTCAACAAGGAAACGACGAACACAATTGCGAAATTTGTGGTAAAACCTATTTCAAGTAAGTGCTCTTAAACCTGGACTCAACCTGTTAATTTTACTGAAAACCAAAGCTGAATTAAGGTGTTTTTCTGTCATTAGTCGGTCTCATAGTGTTTTCCATGCTGGCGTCTGTCACCTTCACCAGTCATTTTCTTTGTTTTGAATTTGTAAAACCAGCTAGTCTGAGATTTCTAGATTCTCCTATAGTTTCGTTCTTGGTATAAAGGGAATAGAATAACATAATGGCAACACATACTACGTGACCAAAATCATGAGGGTTTTTGATTATCGTGTTTAGCCAGCTGAACTAGGCAAAATGCATTTAACACACTCTTTCAGCAGCGATAAAACGATGACAAATAGGACTGAGATGAACAACGTTTGTTGTGACGTTGTGGACATGCTAAAAATGCAATATTTGCTTATAAACACATTCAAATTTGGGAATCAACTATCCATTCATGGCACAATGATATCGATGCACGAAGACTTTCATTTTCAACGTTTGGCTTTAATGGCTAATGCATTGTGAAGACAATAAACCGATGAACACTCAACAGTGTCAAACACTAAACTACCCGAGCAAACATGAGTATACTAAACACAACAAGCCATCATTCTCGTGTTGTTGAAGATTAAGGCAGCTTATAGAAATGATTAATCTGGGGTTTTACAATGGTCTCTCGCTGAAAATTGGGTGATAAATTAGCAGAACATAATACTTTTGATAGAAAGAGTGTTTTCAGGTATCGTCAATCTGACCATGTCACCATATTCAGTAGGCATAATCGCTAAAGAAAATAACAAAGATAAGCTCTATATAAAAGTGTCACCAATAAGGTTAACTTAACTAAGTGGCCCATTCACTTACATACCAGCTGAGCTCTGTTGTGTTGATTCTGTGGTAGCATGCTCTTTTTAGTGTGCCCTTGTTTTTTAGTTAAATCGGTGTACTGCACCGTTGTATATACATTAGTTTATTCTATTTATGATGCTTAAGCAATTAAAGCAAAACATGGAACATGGATCCCTGCGTATTTGCGGTGATTTCTAAATGGCTTATTTTGTCAAAATAAGATTTCACTCGGTAAGGTAATTGCAATTTCATTAAAGAAGCTGTAGTGTTGGTGACCCAGCTTTAGTTTAATTCATTTCAAGCTCCAAGGAATACACAAATGTTTACACAGTCAGATTACACCAATCTACCGTGAATATGGTTGTCAGAGGCATGTTAGCGTATGTTCCTTCCAAATGTCACCCCACACCCTGGTCCTTGTGTTTTTACAATCAAATTATACAATTTGTGCACACAGCGTTTCCATTTCAGGTGCAAAAACAACGCTTGTGTCTCGTTGTCACTAGTTTGCAACCATTTCGATGACTGCGGAGACGGTAGCGACGAAATAATGTGTATTTACGCGCCGTGTGAGAGTGGAAATTTTCGATGCAAGTCAGGTCAGTGCATACCTGATACTGCTTTGTGTGACTTTGTTGATAATTGTTATGACGGTTCAGATGAAGACGAATATAACTGCGATTGGCAAAACAAATGCGTGTTTTTGGGGGGGTTCATGTGCTACGATGGAAAGTGCATCCCTGAGGCAAACGTGCTAAATTTGCAAGTTGACTGTTTAGGAAACATTCAAGAAGACGAATCGTTTTCTAACTATCACTTCGAAAAACGATATGTAAAGAGTGGAGTCGTAGAAGCAGGAGCCATTGCTTTCCACAGCAAACCTTATTGTGCATCCTCTACGGAGTCTAGGTGTCACTTGAACCATCCTGCCTGCTTTGAAAGACAACGAGCATGCATTTATGACAAAAGAAACGCAAACTTGGGTTGCAGCGACAAAGTCCACCTTATGTCATGCCAAGCGTTTCAGTGCCCCGGAATGTTTAAATGCCGATCAAGTTACTGCATTCCAAAGGACGACGTGTGCGATGGAACCAGAGACTGTTTAGAGGGATACGACGAGTACAACTGTGAAGAATATTCATGCAAAGGTCAGTTTCGGTGCGAAACTGAACTAAAATGCATAAGTCAATCGAGAGTTTGCGATGGCATTGCTGATTGTAGAAATAGAGATGACGAGATCATGTGTAATCTGGACGAACAATGCCCACTTCTATGTTCATGCTTTAGACACACACTGGACTGTGAAAACCAAAAATTAGACTTCTTACCAATGCGCTCCAATAAGATGAGAGCAATCTTTTTTCGGAACAACTCTTTGAATCTGTTAAACGATACCTTTAAACATCATTTTGTGCTTAATACGTTAGATCTCTCGTTCAATGGGCTCACGTATCTCCCTCTCATGGCATTCAAAGACTTATTTAATCTTATTTCTCTTGATCTGGCTGGTAATCGTTTGTCTACTTTTGTCGAACCAGTGTTTAGTGGTTTGAGAATACAACATTTAAACATTTCCAGAAATACGTTAATGTTTGTATCCGACAAATCATTTCATGGGATGAGGGATACTGAAGGCCTGTCAATAGACATGAGATTTAACGACAATTTTCTGGTTGTCGAGCCAAATGCTTTTTTCAATATCAACCTTGTAAGTCTTGAGACTGATAACTTTCGATTCTGTTGCATAGTTCCAAAGTATGCTGACTGTACACCTGCCAAAGACCCATTCTCATCGTGCGCTGACCTCGTGTCAAACGATTTTTTACGAATCGCCATATGGTTCATGGGGGTATTATCTGTTGTCGGTAATGGCTGTGTTGTTATTTGGAGGATCAAGACATGCCTCAATTCCGTTAACTCCATTCTTATCATTTCTCTAGCTTGCTCAGATATGCTTACAGGTATTTACTTACTGACATTGGGCAGTGCAGATTTGTTCTACCTGCAGAAAGGGAGTTATTATTTGTACGACCCAATCTGGCGAGACAGTATTTTGTGTAAACTGGCAGGATATCTCGCCTTTGTTTCAAGCCAAATGTCAATTACAACCATGCTATATATCTCTTTGGAACGTTTAATATCAATATCGTGCGTTTTTAAATTAAAGCCAATGAGTGTCAGACAAGTACGAATCATGGTAGTTACAGCTGCTTTAGGTTGGGTATTGTTGGCGATACTTCCTTTCACAAATACACGTTACTTTGGAAATGCAAATGATTTTTACGGCGCTACATCGGTCTGCTTGCCATTTACCATGGCATCTCTCCGGTTTTTTGAATTCAAATTAAGCATTTTTGTAGTTTTCAATTTGTTTGCATTTATTTTAATAACTTTGTGCTATGCTGCGATATTTGCTACAGCAAAACGTAGCCGTGAAGCATCTGGCCAGAAAAACAGTGCTAAAGAGTTAGCACTTGCAAAAAAACTCAGCATCCTTGTTGCGACTGATTTATGCTGTTGGATGCCTGTTGCTATTGGAGTTGCAATTTCTTTGACGGGAGTCCAAATTTCCCCTGATTTCATTACCTGGGTTGCGTCTCTAATTGTGCCAATCAATTCCGTTTGTAATCCCTATCTGTACACTTTATCATCCATTAAATGTTGGCCACGTATGAAAAAAATGAATAACAAGGGTCAATCCTTGACACGATTCACTCATTGAAATGGCTACACGAGCGCAAGTAGAACTTCACAACTCCAGGGTAAACTTTGTAGACATTCAAATCTTTCATGAGAAATTCTCAACTCCTTTTGTGCTTGTCCTTATGACGAGACGATTTAGGTTGTGCTGGTAGCGAATTACTTTTTCAGCGATGCTTACGATCTGTAAGGCAGGTATTATTAGACGGAGATTAAATTTATTATTGTCATATATTTATGCGGAATTGTTAAGATCGTACAGTCGTTATTCGAGAAGCAATTATAAAATTGCTTGAATCAACTAAATGAATCTCATCTGATTTTATTTAGCTTTTTTGTCACTACTATTGTTCACTTGCATTAAGAAAAGTATGAACAGTTTTCAAATGGATTCCTTGATTAAGCTATATACATGTAGTCCATGCAGTTTTTCTTAGGTTGTGGTAAAACTTTTTAGATATTTAACCATCGCATGAGAATTTTTCGCATCTTTTTGTGTTGATCCATGCAACGAAATGGTATTCCAATTGTAGTACTGAATTACCGTAATCAGGTGTTATTAAACGGAGATTAAATGTAGTATGAAGAAAGTTTACACATACTTTCACGGAATAGTTGAAATAAATTACAGTCGTCATTTGAGGAGCAACTAACCAATTCGTTTCATCCTTTAAATTGTTGGCACTACTATTGTTCACTTGGAAAAGTACGAACAGTGTTCACCTGAATGCCTTGCTTAGGCTATATTATCTATGCTTTTCTTCTTACATTTAATTAAGACTCATGTCAGACATGATCCCATGACTTTTTGCTCTACTTGCTACTGTTTTGTGTGTCTATTACTTAAAAGTGAAGTAGTTTTCATCATTTTAGAATTGACTATGGTTTTAATGACATTGAACTCCAGTTGTCTCTTCCATGCATTATAACAGAGACCAATGTACCATGGGACACAATATCCGTCGACTTTAGTACGGGTGATCATGTAGATTGTCGTTTGATCTGAAGCGAAGCAATTGCATCACGTCGCGCTCAAATTGGTTTCAAATCCAACACAAGGTAAAACCGTGTTTTTTTCAAAAAATCTTCCAATTGTTACAGTCACGCAAGAAAAATCGGCTTTTTATCCAGTGCAATTAGAATTAGAATTCGAGTGATCTACCTAGTTTAGATTCCTGTAACAAACACTAATCCAGAATTGTTCTTGTAAAAACACGGTCGTCAAGCGTACGATAGTCAACAGTAGTTATGTTTAGTTGGCGGCTACGGAGATTAAAATTTTCAAATCAATAAATGAGGCTTTTAGAAGTGATACGAATTTATTCTTCCGAATTTTGCCAATTTCATACCGACCGACCAGATTGTAGCCTGTGTATTAATGAAAGGTTGGAATATGTTTGAAAAAATGTCTTGTAATGAAATTTCAATATATGTTTTTGGTATTCTGCCTGTTTTAATGTACAAAGATTGAAGCTAGAAACTACGTATGAGGGATTTTCCTCTTCTGGTAATACACTACAGTTTATCATAATTTTCTAATATTGGATTGATCACCTATCAAAATTTATCCCCAAAATGGAAAGCGAAAGCAGAAGTATTCCAGGACATGTATTTTAAGATTTAAAAAAGACCACCGCATTGTTTTCATTTGCAGAACCAAAAGTAAATACTACGAAATCCAGCATTTTAATTATGCAAGAACTAAGAACAGTCCAAAACGTAATTTTCGACCTGCAGGGTGTAAAAAAGCAACCCAAGACAAAAATATTTTAAGACAGAACAATACATTTATCACGTCAGGACCTGTAATGTGACATGCCGGGTCTGAAGATTCAGTACTACAGGACATATAATTTATAACTTCAGACATTGTTCATACATGTACCTTGATATCACGTGACCATCCACAAGCGATGACCCGGCCCCAACGGAATAACGTCGGTACTAAGTACACCAGGGTTAAGCCTTCAACGATATGTCTCGTCGAAGACAGTCATGGTATTATAAAAATGATGTTGAATTTCTCTGTCTCTTTCACGCCTTACAACAGACACCCTCGTACCATTGGACCCGATATCAGTCGACTTCAGCAAGACTGATTATTACTCTAACACAGCGGATTGTCATTGTCGAATTCATGGGGGGATCCATGATTTTGAGTTTGGGGGGCCAAGGCACAAAAATAATCAGAATTTCGGCAGATGCGCTCGCGCAGCCTAAAATGTAGGGATGCAGGGGTCTCGAATGTCTGGGTTTGCGGACTTTTTGACTAAAAAAGGTAAATGGGCTTCCTTCAGGGCCTACGCATTTGTTTATTCACCCCCTGAGCCCCCCTGGTTGCGCGCATGTGGTAGTCAGCAATTCGCACCCGAACTTCCAANCGTACTGGTCTTAGGTACGAACATTTCCTGTCCTGTCGTGATATATGATAGCGTTTCGGCCGTGGTGTGGTTGATTTTCAGTTCCTGGCGTCATAAATTTTGGTTTTGGTCTGTTGTTCTTTGTACTGAAGAGATTTTAATTTCAATTAGAAAATGTGTGTCCTGGGATATTTACTGCTTTGGCTTTACATAGATCACTCAATCAGATATTCAACTATTACAAAACATGACATGCATTCATTTTTGCCTAAAGTTACCGTGCAGTCGGTCGAAAAAGAGCTTGTCATCTCGACGTCCCCTGGTTCTATAAAGCGCCCCATTTGATGCATATTGGGAATTGGTATGTACCCAGAATTGGGGTTCAATTTTCTGTGGAATGCACAATTGTCTGTGTGTCGCGGGTTCTGTGTGTGCCGGTGTGGTATTTGTGAGTGCGGCAGTGTATAGAATGTCCTTCCTGGATGTTGAATTCCAGCATTCGGGCGCATCATTTAATCGATTGCCCGGATGCTCCATTTCCAGTAAATATATAGATAATGGGCCAATTTTAGCCATGAACTGTCTTATACGTTGACCAAATAATGTAGGCCAGAACTGGTCCAGTGACATTTTGCAAACCTGTTTAGTATTGGGCCGGTACAAGTTTGAGATACCCGTACCATTCCATTACTGGGATAATACAGCACAACCCGTTTCGACACATAAAGTGCCGCTATTGACACATTGTCGTGGTCCTGTAATGGACCAATTAATGTAACAGTTCTCCGTAGGAAGGTAAAATTATCTAGGGGTACAAACAATTTCGACTTCGCCAACGTACCCCACAATCGGCACCACCCGTGCCCCTCACCCCNGCTATATCTGTACCAAATCCGCCACGTCCGCGTTAAGTTGGGGAAAGTCCTGGAGATGCAGACACCAAAAGTTGATTTACAGTGAACCAACAAAGTTTTTCGGAAACTAAGAATGGGCCAGCGAACTGACAGATTAAGGAGGTGTCTCAAGTAACTGCAGATGTGGAATTACGAAAGTGAATGAACTAAAACTAATTGCTGGTCAGCTCAGCTATGGTTCAGTTGAGACAGGCAGCTTAGCTCGTATACATGTATATAGTACAGCCATTGAATTATTAGACTTTGTCCGGGCTGCCTCACTGCTTGCCAGACAGAAGCGTAACCGGAACGCAGGCGTGATAGGAATAAGTCACGGTCTTGTCACGTCTACTCTGCGGGTAGCGCTCACGCTTAACTCCGGTTCAATTAACGCCATCATCACGCTTTCCTCGAGCCTTCGGTAGTTGTTGTAACATACCGGACTGATGCGCCGGGTTAATAAAAGTATCATCACTATCTTTGTGTACAGTAATCCGCGGTTTTGGCATCCTGTGCATGTACCACTGAGTTCCGACACAAACGTAATTTCTCGTATTTGTCACTCAAACGAACTCATTTAACTCATCTGGCGTTGCATTTATGTAGTCCAACGTATTACTCAAAATCAGGTCCCAAACGACTTCACCTTAATTGGTGAGTAAAGACTTAGACCATTAATTGGCCTGAACTTAAAGACATAGTTTCACTCCAAAACAACTGGTTGTCATTGTCTTGCACAAGGCAGTTCTTGTTCGCACAACTTGGTTAATTAGAAAAGCCCAGCAGTAATGACCTTATCCGACTTCAGCCGAGTCAATTCTAAGAACAGGCATAAGTGGTTACCAAACTGTCTGTGATCAGTTAGACAGCTGTGTATTGCAATGTCTATAAGCAGTCAAACCTCCAACCTCCAAAATTTAGCTTGCTTCATATGATAATTCCTTTAAACTCCGTTTTTGACAACGAGATGTAAAGACCATTGTACCACAGATAATAAAGCCTAATAAAAAATAGTACAGTTTTCATTATTTCATTTTCAGCAGTGAGTAGGAAGGATGTCATCTTCAAATTTAACCACATATATAATTGAAATTTGAGTGAAAATGGCAATCTCAATGACGTAATTACAAGAACACTTGAAATGGAGGTCTTCTGAACTTGTTTTTTTTAAATTCATGTGTTAATCTATTCACGGGTGAGAAACAACATGACCGATGGTCCTCTAAATCGGACTGACTCACCCAAACCCAGATAGCACCACTACGTTGGGCCAACGTCGCCATTCGTTGGCTCAAGGTCGGTAGGTCGCGGTCGGTTTTTTGACGTTGGTCGGCGGTCTAAAAGATACTGCCTTTAAAAGCCTGTTTTGCACTTCTAAGTAATCTCGACCCGTGCGATATTATTTTTTCGAGTCACAGTGTATAAGTCAACCTATTTACTTAGAGTATTGTTCAGCCTTGACGTCGGAAGAACGTTGGCTCAGCGTCGGGAACGTTTGACGTTGGGCCGACGTGGGTGCAACGCGGTGCGAGAAATCATATGTAGTGCTCAGTCCGACGTCGGTCGAACGTCGTATCTTCGTGATAAAGCTATGTTCATTTAACTATAGCGTCTAATTGAAAAAGGAAAGTTAAAAATCCGTCTATGATTTAGAAAAATATTTACTGCAGTGCATAAGTCAGCCTATTTGTCCTTCTTTGAGTATTGTTCAGTCTTGACGTCGGCGCAACGTTGGCTCAGCGTCGAGCAGGTTTGACATTGGGCGTTTTCTTCACATCAAATAACTGGTATTCTATGGTTAAACACTGTCTAATTTCCAAACAGTGTCATCTTTTATAGAATTTGCCACCGTTCAAACTGTCAGTTCCGGCACGCAGCCGCCTGTGGCTTCGGGCGTTAAGTTAAATTTTCTTCAACTGGTGTCGCTGTATAACTGGAAACTGAGTTTAAGCGCAAAAAAACGTTAAGATGTTCACATTTTCAGTATCCATTTTCATACATTTACGTCAGTCTGTGAGGTAAGTAGATATCTAATTTATCCTTGTAACTGCAAAAAGTGCTTGTTTGTTGTGCTTAATCAATAGGTGATTTGATGATTTAAGAGGCATTATCTGAGAAAACCTGGATTTTGTCAATGGGGTTTTATTAAGGATACCAAACAATAAAATAAAAAGTTATTTTAAAAATCAAAAAAATGTTTTTGTATGGATTACAGCACATCCAATATTCCCATGTATTCCAATAGGGAAATGGGTAGTAAGTGTGGAATTTCAAAAGGCTTTTATTAGAAAGTAGTTCCTAACTATTTAAAGTGAGATATGTTTTTTTTACCAAAATAAGGTAAATAAAAATATTCCATCGTCAAATCTGTGGGAGTTTTTTCACAATTTTTTTTGAAATGCCGCAGAATACGCAGAATTTTGGGTAATTCTATGAAGCTCTCCAGCATTGGAGGTAAAATTGAACAGTTTACCAAAACCGGAAAAGTCGATAGCGTCCGTTTGTACAGCGATTTCCTTCGAAATTTGGCTCTTATTTATGTACGGATACATGGTATTTATTTAATAATTAGTAGAACAATGTTTATTTGTTGTTTTTACTTCGCGTAGAATCGGTTGTTGTTAATACAATAGCACTAAGCAGT
>NMRA01000061.1:649534-660372 GCA_002633005.1 Phoronis australis | reverse complement strand
GCGGGCCGGTGTACAGTCCCTACTCGTCTCCCAGCTATCTACAAAAAGTCTCCAGGCGCGGCGGTCCATGTGGTCACCATCAAAAACCGACACATTTTAAAATGCACGTTTTCACTCTACCCTATATCTTGCCATGTATCCAGAATTAAACAATGCATACCTGATCCAACGGGCAGTATCACATTTCTCTCACTTTTTATTTCCTCTAACAACAACATAGCTAAATTCATTGCGCGTCAACCTCACGGAGCTTTAGGACGCCTCTTCTTCTTCCCTCCATGATCTGGGTAGGCACAGAGGTTAGATGGGAAGAACTCTACACCAAACTTGTTCCTATGAAGGGGACATACCGTCAGTTCATCAGCCGAGCCCTCGTCAAATACAGCTCTGTTCAACAGAAGTTTCCACTCCGTTACGTCCTCCGACATCTTTATGTACCGCAGATATTTGGAAACATCTCTGTCACAGCTCATAACACTCGTCAGATTCTTTTCACCCCCGACTTCAGAACAATTTACTGTGGATTTTGTAGAAAATGAGCAACAAGTACCCACAAGGGTCGCCATTCTTGTGTCTTCCTTCCCTTGTACTCTCAAAACTAAAATTCTTGTTGTAATTTCAGTTAAACTCTAATTATTTTATTCAAATATAACTTTATTCTACACATAATTCATTATGAAGAATGATACAGAGACAAATTGTAATTTTATGCTCTGTTTTTATTATAATACGCAATTTGATGAGTTTCGGTATGTCACGTGACATCGACCTTCGCTGATAATTGTCAAGACAATTATGCGAAAGTGTCTCCGAATAAAGTCGGATTGTCAAAAAAGGATGAATTATCCCACAGTTCAAATAGTATTACGGTGAACAATAAAGTTTATTCTGTACTAAGACACCATTTTTTAAATATAATTTGGAACCACTTTTTCATAATCGGACTTCTACTATCGGAAAACTTCGGGATTTACTAAGCCAAACCAAGGCCTAACTGAAGTGACGTTCGGTCAATTTTAGTGCGTCAACAAAAGGTCGAGATGATATACAAATTTACACAGATGCTCAACGAAATCAATTCCCAAGCACAGCAATGGCTTCAATTCCACTAATTATGATCATTCAAAGTCACAAACTGGCTTCCAGCTCTGTGAGTTTTGGCATTCTTTTTGTCTTTTGGACATTCTTGTCCTGTGTGTGAAAAAACCACGACGGAAGGTATTAATTATTTTTTTATAGAATGACTCCAGATAAAAACAGACGTGATTTAGTTATCCATATGTGAATACAAATTGGTGTGCAAAGTAACAACTTAATTGATGAAAGTGCCTCCGCCAACATTTTGCAATTTTGCAGGTTTTCTCAGATAATGCCTCTTAAGTGTGCAGTACACTTCAAACAAGGCAAAAATCCATACATGGGAGATGAACCCTTTGTGACGGATTTGGATCATATTATGCATTTTTGTTTACTTTCTTATGGTAATTACTAAAATGCACTTTAAACGAATTCTATCGCGTTTGTTAGCTTAAAAGTCGGGTACCCCAGTTTTCACTGAAAACCACTATCAGAACATACCCCAATAATCATAGTTTTTGTGACATTGTAAATAATTACAGAAACTACTACAAAGTAAAATAGCTACTGTTTTATATAAAGTCATCAACTGTCTTCGTAAAAATGAAAAATAAAAGTGTCAACTTGCACATTAAATTTCACATTTCGGGTTTGAAGGGTCATGGGGTCATACAAACAGAAAACACATGTCGTGAACCCTTCCACTACAACAAGAAACTGTAGGAACACCGCATTTATCCACCTTCACTCTTATCAGGCCTATATTGTGAGTCAGCATGCGTGAATAAGTGGCTGACAAGCCACCTATGGAACTACTTTTGGCTGAATGGATGGCCAGGCCATCAAATGATAATAAGCCAAGGCCAGTTACTTTTTTAAGTTATATAAATTTGTTGAATAATACACAGAAAATACAAAGAAATATTAACAAACCCAGAAACTGGGTTGTAAACAAGTCATAAATGAAACTAATATACATAGAGGTATATACAATTAAGTAGTATCTAAAATAAGTATTCCAATATTAGATATCGTATTGCAGATATATAAAAATAAAAATATGTACAGATTCATGTAGGGAAGTCAGATGCAACAATAGTGATAAACGGTACATAAAAATTTACTAATGTTGCTTATGAGGAATTCGTTGAGAACAAAGTCAAGGTTAGGACTACCATTCAATAATAATGTAATGTGGCTTTTGTTCGTGAAAATTTTGAGAAACGAATCACACTTGTCACTACTACTTGAGGCTAGGTTGCCATTATAGTTGATGACAGGATAGAAGGATTATTGTTGACTGCCGCGTATTTTATTGATGATGTTCCAGTATTCTTTGGAGTTCTTGCTTGCGCTGTTAATTTGTTGAAAAAGCTTGTGTCGATGATCAGCTTTGGCTTTATTTACTAAAGTTTCAACCAGACGTGACTGTTCCTTGTATCTGTTGTAGATTATAGTGTTGTTAGATCTTCTGAAAGAGCTGTAAAGTCTGTTTCTTTTGCGGATTGCCCGTTTAACATTATTGCTGAACCACGGTTGGCTGTTGTGTTTAATTATCTTTTCAGTTGATGGGATGTTGTTTTTTAAAATTTCATAGAGATTACTAGTGAATAGTGAAACAGTGTCATCAATGTCACCAGTGTTCAACATGGAATACCAGTCAGTGTTGGTGATATCCTGACGAAGTTTATCGGTGTCGACCTGATCATATTTGCAATTGGTTCGAGTGGTGTGTTGTTCTTTAACCGGTTTTTTAAGTGTTGGAGTGGTTTCGATTGTGTGGTGATCAGAATTGCCAACAGGAGGTAGTACAGAACATGAGTCAATGATACTCAAATTGTTTGTTATACAGAGATCAATACATGAATGAGAAACGTCGGTGATACGGGTTGGCTCATTAGTTAGTTGTATGCAGTCATTAGACAGTAAGATACCATACAATTGTAGTCCGGCCGTATTGTCATGATCATCATTGTACCGTGTAGAGTTTCGGGCATTGAAATCACCATTTATGATTATACTAACGCTATTGCGGTTAAGTTCCGCTAACTGATCGGCTAGGGCTTTGAAGTAGAGTTTTCTTTCAGTTAGAGATCGAGAAGGTGAGCGATAAAACAACCCATAGGAAAGTTTTTTGTGATCGAAATCAATTTCGATCCAGCAGTTGCATAACTGAGGACAAGTTAAGCTAGGACATAATTTAAACGAGAGTGTGTTTTTAGTGAATAAGATGATACCACGGCCACTGTTACTGTGATAGGCTAAACTGTACACAGGAATGAATAGTTCATTATTAAGGTCGTCTTTGATAACATTACAAGTTTCACAAAGAGCGACAATCATATAATCGTAATATAGAACAAAGTTTTTTAGAAGTTGGAATCTGGATAAATTGTCGGATTTAATGAGATTTTAAAGGTAGTATTGTCTTCAGGCCCAGGATTTTCTTCAAAATCGCCAGCTAAAAGGAGGCACATGTCAATGACGGTTCCATAATCCATGCAGGTGTTATGTAAACAATAGTAAGACACATCAGTAAGTTGAACCAGCATAGCGTGATATCTCATTCGATTCCGGTGAGAGGAATTGAACTGTGACCATGCGGGGAAAACATTGGAAGACCAGAGAAACTCACACTACTCGAGACACTCAAAGGTATGCCGTATTTGACAATTAATACACCAATGCTTGTTGAAAATTCAAGGGTTGTTAAATGAATAAGGTAGTCTGGACAATTTGGGGAGTCATTTTTAAAAAGCAAAATTATATCATAGGCTCGCTAACAGGTACGTAAATAGCAACTTAGTTGAAAAGCACAACGTATAAATTCATTCTTGGGAAACCAGATAGTTCTGTTGCAAGTGAACACAAAACACATAGATAATAATTGATCTAAAGATATGTTTCGAGGAAATATGACCACATAGTAACGAACAAAAGACGGTGAAAAATAAGAGTTTGAACACTCAAATTCGCTGAAGAAAACAAAAAAGATGTATTGAAGATCTCTCACTATGGCTAACTTAGCTGTAACACGTTTAAGAATTGATAAAAGGCTATGAGTTCTTGCCACTATAGGCCACTCAACAATGACTGATCAGCTCATGTGTTCGGTGGTGTCTTCTGAATTTAAGTAAACTTTCTCACAGATTGAAACACCAGTTTTCACAGGGATTATTTCAACTTGAAACTCATTATAAACTAAATTATGGTGACACACAGTGCTCAGCGTGATTTTTTTCGCGGGCATGCTAAAACAGTAATAACTAATTGATGATGTGGGGAATCATTCTGAAACCGACAACAAAAATCATATGTAGTTGTAGATTCTGCACCTGACTGACAGAGAACAGAACAAGTGCCTAGAAATTAAGATCAATATTATAGTGAGTGAGAGGTGTCAATAACATGACCGAACAGAAATGCCACACAAAATCAGTGCTGTGTAAATTTATCCTGACAGACAATTTGGTATTGAGTTGTCCACAAAATCAACGTTCTGAGAAACACAACAGTCAGAACAAATAATAATTAGATAAGTGTCAGCCACTAGGGCCTGAGCGAACATATAACAATCATTGTCTTATGTGAATATCATATAATATGAAATCCCGTAACACAGTCAATTAAAATGTGGGAAACATGTTTCAACGACAACAAAAATACCACATTAATACATACTGTAGGCAGTTGCAAAGATACTACATTACATTTTTGGTAAGTGTGCTACTGGGAAACTGCAAGAGGCAGTAAGCAACAAAACCTATGCTCCAAACATGAATGATTTAGATGCAGATTAAGAATTCGATGCATTACCATTACCTGTGGTCAGTTTAAGGTGTTGTGATCGCTACGGACCTGTATAGAGTGCACCACCACTGGTAGAGAGGAGGTGACGCTTATTGTAGCCTAGGGCAGTTGAAACCCGGTTTCCCAAACGGATAAAATCGGAAGCTAGGATTCGTCAAATTTACGCTCTGTGACGTATTTGTAGCCTATGACAGTCTTTCTACAAAATTGTGGTGCATTGCTATCAACTTCCGTTGTCAAAAAATTGTGCTCATCACAGGGCGAAAACTTGCCGACTGATGTGTCGCTGAGTCGCGATCGTCAATAGGAAAACTTGAACTTTTGAATAAAAATATAGCTTCGACTCAACAAATTACCTGAAATCTTCCTGATGATTTACATTTTTTTTAAGTTCATGTGGAGTCCAGATTAATTGCGATTAATTTCAAATCTGCGCTACATCGTTCCCCACAACACAAGAAAAATCTCTGGATGAACACCCATGTTGTTGTCACATGACGTTTGTTTTGAAGTTCGTCTGCGTATGAGAGTGAGTGAGCGTGCGTGTGCGCGTCATCGACGACAGACTTTTTTGTTACAAAAGGCGGATATCACTGAAGAAAAAAATGGCTGATGAGGTGGATGAAGTAGTCTGGTTTATGGAGCTTCAAAGGAATTTTGAAACCATGCACCAAGCAATTGAATCAATGATTGCAGCAAGTCCATATCAAGCCATTTGAAATATGTTAAAGCAAGGAGTGTAGTAGTATAGGAGAGTTCACTCCGCTTTTTTACCATTCGCCGCAATGGTTACCGGTCGAAACACTAGCGCTCCAAGCGGTGAATAATCACCACTTACTTAGGAGCGCAGTCCGAACAATGTAAACACTGATGAATTCATAATTTAATGACGTTCAACGTGCAATAAAATTACTGTGTTATTGAAAATGGATTGAATACGTAAACTAACATCCACTTATAATCGAATGAGAAAGAAAATGTGTATTTTAATCAATATTAAAGTGTATTTGTTTTTATTCTCTTGATGCTCCATTCAAAATCTATCACGGTTTTGTTTCATGTTTGAGTTCTTAACAAGGCAAATTATCTTTCCTTATAACAGTTCATACCTCCACGGACTACAAAATTTGAATGATTGCTCCCTGGGGGTTCAGAGTGTAATTCCCCCAAGGTGACAGTTAAGGGGGTACCAGGCAAAAACCAGGTGGGCGCCAAATGGGTGTTGAACCCCTCCCATTGTCACAAATTCTGACCATTGACAAACATGTTGCTCCCAGCTCACTGCTGGTTTCATCTCCACCCAACACTGAACTTCGCATGCCGGTGTTCTCTATTCAATGCACCAGGATACTAGCAATACGAACAATTGTTTGGTGTAGTGGGTGTTACACATGTAAGAAAAAGAAAGCAATTCATCACTACCACAAAATCGTAACATAATTTTAGAACATTCCATTATTTCTTTGACATGGCAGCATAGGGTAAACTCAATCGCACTTTCCACGCGCGCACCCAGGGAGCTCGGGGGCTCAAACGAGGCCCCCATTTGGCGAAGTGGTCAAAAAGGTCCGTCCCCGAGAGACAAAAATTCCGAGAAAATGGGACAAAAGTCCACTAAAGAAACGCAAACACGCAATTCACAGTGGTGGTCCCGTTGGATGATAAAACTAAAATATTTATTTTCTATACCCACTGTTCATATTATCAATAACAGTAAATATTTCANTTATCACCACGCATAACTAGTCCAAGTTCAACATGTCATGACAAAAAAGTTCAGAGGTACTGAACAGCAATCAAAATATTCACTAGCCCCACAACTTCATACAAAACTGAATTAAAAAGACTTGGATGATAAAACTAAAATTTTAATTTTCTATACCCACTGTTCATATTATCAATAACAGTAAATATTTTAGGTACATGTAAGCTAAAGCTAGACCACAAGATCACATTTGTTACTTAGCCACAATTGGGGCTGATATTAATCACAATCTCCAAAAACGTACAAAATAGGCAACACATGTATCAATACAACTAGAAAATCTAACCAACCTTCTCACTCTCTATTAATTTACTAGTAAACAACAGCTATTTTTGCCAAGGAATTGCGTTGAAGCTGATAACTACATGTAATTTACTCACAGAGGTGTTTGTCATCGAGAAGCAAAATGATACGGATAGCCTGGGTTTAACAAAATGCCAGCCCACCATTCAGACTCTAAAAGACCCATCAGTTTCACTTTGGCTCTCTTCAAATCACAGGCAGGCTAACCATTCATAAAATGTTTCAATATGATCAATCTTAGTAAAATACGAAAACCAGATTTTGCCGGACTAATTTTCCTTTCTACACGTGATGTTCCAGTACTTGCTTTGTGAGACGATAATCAGAAATGCAAAAAGCCTATTCCACAGCTGTAACATAATTTCCGGAGAACTTTTTGACTAGAAATCTTCATTTTTGGTGGATTCGGGACATCAAATATTGTTCGGGCACTGCATTCAATACCAGCTTGTTCTTCATTCATGAACATGGACTCCTCGAAGTGATGAGAGCATACATGTAAGTTGCAGTTCTTGGAAAAGTAAGTTGTACAGGTGTATCTCCATTCATAAGGTCGGCTCCCAGTGCTTGCACCTCAACAGAAATCAATGAGAGACTCAGGAACAAACCTCATACTCACCTGGTTCACAGAGACTGGTAGCCTACACTAAACTACACTACAGAAGTCCTGTCGTACTGTGATTGTGATAGAGACAAAAGCGTCTTGGTGTCAACTGAAAAAACTAGGACTCAAATGTCGATCCACGGGTATATTAAGGGCAGCACAACTTTTCACCGAGACCCACAGATTCTCTAACTTGACTAATGATAGACTTAAGGCCCTGTGGCCTGTGGCTGTGATTGTGCCATGGCCGTGTCACCACGATTCATATTCACCCATGGCCATGGGAATGTTTTCCTAAAATTATCCCTGCGATCGTTAGAGTGACATTTTGATTTGGAATACATGGCCTGCAAGTATCCAAAAAGCTGACGATCAAAGCGTACGTTAATCATAGTCCTTCCGCCGGCTGCCCAGTAGGTCTAGCCTACACTGCAGACACTGTGATCGACTTGTCTAACAACCGTAAACAGAACACACAAAATGAAAAACATTATACCATATTATTAAAAAACAAATAATCCTTACCTTTCTGGATCCTTAGGAAACCTACAAAATGACACGTCTGGGGTTTTCGTGTATGAATTCATGCAATTTATTACACTGCAAAATGCGTCCTTCCCAATGTTTTGGCGCTTCCTGGTTGACCGTTGCTTGTTCACCACTTGGCGGCGTTAGTAGTAGCGGTAACAGTAAACTCACAAGTGAACTCTCCTATACTACTGCAGTCCTTGGTGTCAGAAATGGGTACTGACGGATTTTAGAAGAACACTGAGTCGTCGTTTTGCCCAGAGTTGTTATCTCTGCAACGACAACGCTTTGAGGTCTTTCGTATGATACAAAACCAGGTTTTGGTGATTTGTTGATGGCAACACACTCTTGATGTGCGACCTAAAAAATACAACATTGCTGATACATTTGAGAAATAAAAGCACCAATAAAAAGCAAGTACTCAAATTTTATAATACCCTCAAAAATCCTTCATGTAAGTGAGTGTTTTTTTTTTCTTACGGGCAGAATTTCTGCAAATTTCGCAAATTTGCACAATTCAGGGTAAAGTTCAATTGTTGTCTCGCAACTACAAAAGTACAGCAAAATCACATGTTCTCATTCAAAATACTCGTCAACATCTCACGTAATGTCGCGAAGTCTTGCTTTTTAGAGACTGGTCCTATCGTTTGTTCTGGCGTTAATGAACCCAGTTTTATTGCTGATGCCCACAAGGTGTCAACGTCCGCTTTTCCCCAGCTGCAGACATTCTGTCCTGTCTGTTATTACCACCATTCAAAACTGCATTAACCAAAACATACTAAATATAGTCAACATCGTCTTTTTAGTTTCCCGAGTCATAAACGATGACTCAGATCATTCAAAACGCAATATATATTTTGCATAATGCTCAGGTGAGAGTATTGAGAGATAACCCACGTATAGAACAGCTTATTATTTAAAATGACTTATTCTTATTAAAATAATATAGCCAAAAAATTGAATTTCAGGTTTCAAAAGCGAGGCCGCCTATATTAATATAGTGGGCCTCGCCGAAGAGCGGCCGGAGAGCGGGGCCGTCTATATTAATATAGGGGGGCCGCTATCCGGCTGCCTTTCGGTAAGGACCCCTATAATAGTATAGGGGGCCTCGCCGAATGGCGGCCAGAGATTGTGGCCCCCGATATTAATATAGGGCCCCTTCCGGAAGGCAGCCTATGAGCGAGGCCCACTATATTAATGTAGAAGGCACCGCCGGAAGGTCACTGACGAGCGCGTCTGCACATGAAAAACTGCCACTAGGAGATGCCACAGTAGCCAGATTAATCCGAAAATCATCGACAAGCTTTCTCTTCATACTAAGAAATTACATGCACGGCAATTTTTACAATCATCTTTAAGAGCAGTTTGGTTGATAGAGAGGCGGATGCCAAAAAACAGTAAAAATGGTCATTAGGTGGCGCAAAATACCTCGACTCCTTCCGAAAACAGGAATATAGCATCATTCTACTAACAGGTGCCTATATGCCAAGTTTCACAAAAATCAGTAGACGACCTTTAAAGATACAGAGGTAAAAGTAAAAATATAAATTGCCACTAGGGTAGTCAGATCCGTCCGAAATTCGTCCTCTTCTGTCGTCATCTTCATATGAACCCATCTGTCAAATTTGATGAAAATACTTTGAGGGGTTCAGGAGATACAGCTGCGGACGCTGGACGCCCAGACAGAGTTGAAGGCAATTTGCACCCATATATAGGTATGTGGGCGCATAGAAATGCGGCCTCTATGAGCATTTGAATCTGACTTCGAAAACAAAATAGCCAACACGTCCGCCATTTTGAATCTGATCATGATGAACGACCTTAGGCTTCTAGCACTTCGGGGACTAGAAGTTGTGGGTGAATCTTTTGACTATGGACAAATAGTGCAACCTGTATGTAGAGTGCAGACAAAAAAACTTGATGTCAGAGCAACATACTTGATGAAATTTCAATTGATGGCTGATACAATAATTCGACATGTAATTAGGTAAATTAGCAATGGGAGGGGTTGACAATGCCTGCTTTTAAATTAATGGACAGCTATATATAGTTACGACTTTCTGTCCACTTAATCCAAGTTGCTTTCTTGGTCTCATTTATAGACACCGTAGTAGCCCTAGCAAGCGCCTAGGGCACTTGAAAAATTTCGTTTCAGGAGAGCGGGTGCGCTTATTGGAGCCTAAGGCTGTTAAAACACAGTGTCCGAAACAGGTGGGATCCGAAGCTAGGATTCATCAAATTTATGCTCTGCAGCGTGTCTGTAGCCTACTACAGATCGACTTTCCACAAAATTGTGGCACATTGCTATCAATCTTCGTCATTAAATTACGATCCTTATCAGAAAATTGTGGCGAAATCCAAGGGCGAAAACTCATGCTATGAACATTCCCACTAAATAAAATTGGTTCTAACCCCGGTGGTTAAGGTAAACGGCGGGGTATGGAAAATTGAACTAGACCGTATTTATCCACCTTGGCTGAGTTGCACTCGGCTCACGATCAAAGGGATGCCGCCAGGCTGCTCTAGTCATCGAGTCACGAGCGAGGATAATTGGCTTCGCTCATGCGGATATGATCAGCTGATTACAATCTAGCTAGCAGACTGCACTTTTTATGGTGAGAGTTTTACGTAGTTTTTACTGTAATATTTGAAAAGAGGAGCGAAAACAAATATGAGTACAACTTTGAATTTTTCAAATCGGCCCAGGATAAGAGATTTTGCAACACAGCAACACTCACGATTACTTTCATT